>JANHGB010048472.1:5226-30044 GCA_026283785.1 Coracopsis vasa
TTTTTCTGCTAAAGCTGTCCCTGTGGCTGGCTGTGGCAAAGATAAAACTAAGCTATGAAAGCAGAATAAATGATTGCCATTTAGAAAAGCTACCTACATTTATACCCTTGGACAGTATCATGGCTATACTTCCTCCACCATTTCGACAGTTTTTTTCCTAAATCCAAAATGGAAAGCAAAGGGTTTTATTGCTAAGATAACCACAAGAAGTACCACACATAACCAGAAATAAACATATGTAGATGAAATTGCTAAAACACCTCTCAGATCACTAAGACATATATCCAGAAACAGATCTTGGGGCAAAGTCTGAATGTTTGCCACTGAATTGTAACTGCATCTAATGCATTCGGTCATGTGCATATCCGTGCCTTTTAAAAGACTGCAAGGTTGAATGCTTAAAAGTTAAGAAACCCAATAAACAAACTTGTCTGTATAATCTAAGAATCTGCTTAAATGTATGAAACTTGACACCATTAGAGAATCAGTGTAACTATTATCCCCAAACTATTCATAATGCACAATGAATACAATGAAACCATTAAAGGTTTAATTTGCTTGTCACTGCTCTGTGTGGTACTGTGCCCCATTCCTTGCAATGTTTAAATCTGGCTTTGAAGGCAGAATTTTTTCATTTCTTCACAGGCTTGCCTATGACTTTTGTGACTACGATAATAGGATGATTCATAAGCATTGATGACTACATCTTCAAAAAACCCCTCTGTGATGCAGGAAAACCACCAACCCTGCTTTCAATTAGAGAACCAAAGCATATAGATGTTAAGAAAAAAGCAGACACTAATACGGGGTATTCTACTTGATGAAGGACCTGTGTCTTACTGAGCACAGTTTCAGTCAGCATTTTATGTACTGAGAGCGTATTTCCCCTTGACTTCAGGTGAGGCTGCAAGCTCTTACCAGCTCTGGATTGGTACAATTGAATATCCTGAATTTAGTTCTAAGGCAACAATGAGATCCTTTCTAAAATGTGCAACATCAAAGATCTATCAGAGTGGGAAATATACATCCAAAAAATGCACTTAATGAAAACAGAAACTGAGAAATGAAGATGTGCATCAGTTCCATTTCCCTGTCTCTCTGCAGAGAGCAGGCAGGAAAGCACATTTCATACCTCTTTCTTCTGTTCGATTAGGAAGACATTCTGGCCTTTCAGGAGGCACCTTTTTGATTTCATGCTTTCGATCTGTAGTAGCTGTCAAAGAAAGGAAAATTTGGAATTCTGAAGAAGTCAACAAACCAGCATATAAGGTCACATACGATTTAATTCTGCAATTTCTTAGGCTTTTTGCATGCTCCAATTTGAAAATGTCTTGCTAAAACTGAACATAAATCTAGATTCAAGTATTTGCTTACATCAATATGACAAAAAAGCAATTACATATTTATGTTCTCCCAGATCAGGTTCACAGTTTCCAAAATGTGTATCTCAAAAGAACAGGCACTTTCGGACCATTCCATTAAAAAAAAAAATAAAATATTCAATAACTACAGATCTTTAGAGTGTGAAAAGATCCTTTGCCATTGTAGACATACTTAATTGAACAATTCAACAGTGTGCAGAATCATTAGGATCAATTAATTAGAATCAATTAATTGGGCATTTCTGCCAAAAGAATACTTAATACAGACAAATACAGGGCTTATTTTACATTGACTACCCTCCTCTTTTTCAACTCTAGTACTAGCTGTTCACTTCCACATGTTAGAAGGATGAGAACAGTAGTACTGACAGTATTCTGCATGACTGTTTTAATTGACAGCTCATAGCCTGGAAGTGTAAGCCTCTGTTGCCTTCTGCCTCTGTACTGGAGACCCTGACATACTGACTTCTGTTGCTAGTAGGAATACGGAAACTTGTGGCACCAACAACGGGAAGATTTTGCAAAAATTTCCTGGCACAGGCAAGATGCAATCTTCCAGTCCTTGTATTACAAGAAATGCTTTACTGGATATTGGCTTCACTGCACTGGCTATATACTAGGTGCTAATACCATTTCAACTTCGTAGTGTTGAAAACTGCTTTAGCTAGGACTATCAGTATTCCAGTAAAAATTACAGTAGATGACATCCAAGAAAAGCAAGGAGGCAGGGCAGGGAACACATGCAATTTTTTTCTTCAATCTATTCTATTATATGCACTTCTAAAATACATTTACATTTTTTGAACGTGCTGTCACAACTCTCTTCTGCAGCTGGTTCCTAGAAATCAGTACTCATCATTGGCACTTGTTTCTTTACATAACTGTGCTGTTGGCCAGGCAGCATTTGCACCACTTATCATGGCAATAAATAATAACGAATTCCCATTTTATGGTTGGATTGTATGATCTCAAGGGTCTTTTCCAACCTAAATGGTTCTATTAAAATACTTCACTCCTGAAGTGTTGCTAGAAACAAATTAAAGTCTTTCTAAACACAAGTTATGCAAAGCACAAGTCAACATATTGATAGTCTTGCACATACTAGCGTGTTCAAGAAAAAGAGGCACAAGTCTATATACCTAATTACAGTAAGATTAACAGCCATCATTAACACACAGAGGGATATTTTTAGGACATGTCTAAACCAGTGAGCCTACAAACACTGATGAGCTCCCAGGCTCAGGTCTACTCCCTGCCTGCTTTGTCACCTCCAAATTAATAAGCACCTAGGCAGGCACCATGATCCTGCCTTAGCTGCCATAAGAAGGTCACCTGCAAGGAAGCTCTGGTGAACACTGTACAAGCTCCCAGAGGGACTTGGAAGAGTATGCCTATCCTCCAGACTAGATGCAGGTGTATTGCTTATCCCAGGTACTCAGTGAAATGCCTAATGCTTTTCAAAGGGACTTGTGCACCTACCTTTGGCTCTCCAGTTTTCACACTACTTTGTATAGTAGCCCAGCACAGATGGCCCTGGAAGTCTACTGCTATGCAGATCTGGAAATACAGCCAAACTTCCAGCTATCCTATAATACAAACTAGACACCTCCTTCACATATGTGCTGTTTATACTACAAAGACCAGCTCTAATTCTCTGCTCTGATTTTATGCTCTGCATCAGAAGATACTGATATGTAATTATTTAGGCTTCAATTGGCAGTTCTCAATTTATTCATCACTATGACTGATTAAATATACAGAAACGTCACTGGATGTTGTTAGCTATCATCAACAGTAAGGCTTGATGTGGGGATGTGGTAAAATACAGTATTATCTCAGTAACGTGATAATTTGACAAGGTAGGTGATGTCAGGATGGTAACAATAATCCATAATAAACACATAATTTTCACCTTTACATATATATCAGAAAAAACTGTAGTGCATAACAAGGACACCCTTGTAAAAAACAAGGGTTTAAACTTAAACAGGGGAAGTTCAGGTTAGATATAAGGAAGAAGTTCTTTACTGTGAGGGTGGTGAAGCATTGGAACAGGTTACCCAAAGAAGTGGTGAATGCTCCACTCCTGGCAGCATTCAAGGCCAGGTTGGACAGAGCCTTGGTCGACATGGTCTAGGCGTGAAGCATCCCTGTCCATGGCAGGCTGGTTAAAACTGCACGATCTTAAGGTCCTTTCCAATCCTAATCAGTCTGTGACTCTGTGATAACTAGCCAAGACTTTTCAAAGACTGAGTATGAAAACAAAGAATAGCAATAGCCTTGGCTTTGCCATAGACTTATATGTCCTTAATTGAATTGTCTGCATCCTTTATGCACCCATTTTTCTTTCTGAAAACAGGCATATTATCTTCCTATGGTGACACAACTAATGCATTGCATGCTAACAGCTACAAAACTATTAAAAATAGTATTCTCTAATTAAAGGTATATAAATTGAAAGAAATATAATGTTTTATAAAGCTTTTCTAAAGTTGTCACTAAGACATATTTAATAAGCAGACACCACTAGATGGCAAAGTTATACTGCACTCTCTGGACACTGTTACTGATCTTAAAATCAAATTTATGTTTTTATGAGTCTCAAGGCAGAGTGAAGAACAAACCATGGGTGTCCATAAGTAAACTAAATATTTATAGTCATGATTCTGTAGTCGAAAACTGCTTGACAAATTAAAACTATTTATCTATTTATATTATAGCTTATTGATTCACAGTAAATTGTACACAGGTGTAACTTTTTCTTCTATTAATAGATCCAAGACTGCAGAAGAGGGAAATCTACATTTTAAAGCACTGAAAGCTGGAACAGACCATAGTGACAAGTAAAATGATCTGGCTAGACTGAATGTGTTCATTTCGTTTTTTTAATGTGTGCCAACACTGGGGGAAGTGGTAGTGCTGTTGCAGAATTTTAACAAATGGATTGGAGTTAAGGGATTAAAGAATTCCAGCCATAGTTATGTTTCCACCACAACTGCATTACAAATGAAAACTGACAGCATCCCCTGCCTTTTGCTGAATGGAACTGGAATTTGGTTTCTGAAGTCAGAACTGCCAAGCGCGTAGATATTTTAACTGTTTCTAAGTTTCATGGAAAAAATAAATCACGCAGGCACTTTTGAAAATTTGTATTGAGAGGTCATTTTAAAACTACCAATACAAGTGGTTTCAACTCTTAGTATTCATACACAATTTAGTCTAACATATTATAAAGCCAGCTTTGCTAGTACTTATCTGTTTGCCAAATCATCAGCCCCTCAATACATTTGCAAAACCATTATCTACATGAACAGGTTCAGGATAACTCCTTTAAGTTTTATGCTTACGGCTATGAAATATTGAAAATTAAGAATCTAGATATGGCACAGAACCTGAACACAGACAGCCAGATCCAGCATTCATGCAGATCTGCAACTCTTTGACTGCAACTCAGATGAGGCCACTGTATCACAGCCAAGTTCTCTGAAACTATCTTATAGACATGCTAAAAAGCAATTTATCTCTAGAATAAACCAGATCTGGAGACGTAAAGTGAATGCAGTTTCCTCTTGCAGGTATTCCCAGACTCCAGCATACTGGGTCTATACTGCAAAGACATGCATACAATCAACTTCAGTCAAGGAACAGAACTGGAGAACTTGTAAAAACTGAAGTATCAACGCTTGCTCTGACTTAACATGTTTAAGGGGTAAAATACGGCATTTAGAAGAGGTGAAGATGGTTGCCTGCAATACATTTAAAAAGTGCACCCAGCCTTTCAGGGTTATCATCTTTTTGCAACTTGATTGTTATTTATTAGTTGTTTTCTAGACACCTCCTGCTTATCAATTTTGATACAGATAAATTCTATACAAATTTGAGTACTCTTTGTTTAGATTGAGATGTGCTCGCTGACATGTGCTGTACAACACCAGCTGCACCTTACCTGATCCTTGTTTGATGACAGGAGCTGATGGAGGTGGTGGTTTCTTCGGTCTCTAAAATTTAGTAACAGAAGAAAACAGATTGTTTTAAAATGCCTGTAAATCTCATTAATAGCAAGGTTAACATTAATAGCAATAATACATTGCTTACCATTAATAACTACAAATCTTGACACTACAGATCTGTCACAAATTTCCCTGAAATAACTTCATTAAAATGAATTTGAAGAGATAAAATATCGACAAATAAAATTTCATTTTTTTACTTTTGTAACTGAAATGTTCTGCTGAGAGGGGTAAAAAACTAAAAACAAAAAGTCCAGTTCATGTGCCTTAAGGTGAGAGAAGTACATGATCTTTGATTTACCTAAGAAACCTATTAATTTAAATTTTAGTCTTGTAAATATTCCAACCCATTTTGGAAAAGAAAAAAAAAAAACAAACACAAAAAACCAGATAGGCATGGCAAAATCTGAAGCATGTTTTTTCAGATGCATAAATGGAGCAAAAATGCAGAACACAGGAAATACTGCAAAGGTTGCATTTTATTCACTCACTATGAGACATCTACAGCTCCAGTTGTGAAAGACAGTTATCAGAGTTTTAGATGTCTGTTGAAACGAAATAAATTATTCCAACTAGTCTGTACTGTACTTTTATCTTCTTTATTATGACAATTTTCCTAATAGATATGTAATGGTGTGGCTGAGAAACATGACAACCAAATCAGCACCTGAACCATTTCTCTTCATGTCTAGGCTAGGGAAAGAGTGGCTTTTCTTCTGTGTTGATGTGTTTGTATACACACACACCATACTGGCATTCACCATATACATCTTGGAATGAATAGAAAATCAAATTGCATACCTTAACTCTCAACTGTTAAAAAGCCATAAAGTATCATAATTATAGAGAGTAATGGCAAAGTAAAAATTAGCAATTGTTTTCTTCATATGTCTATCATTTTTTCCTAGAGAAGGACCTTATTTCTTTTGCTACAGATAGATCACAATCACTGTTATCACAGCAATCAACCTTGCTGGCTATGCAACACTGTATATAGACTTGTGGACCAATCTGTAAGATGATTTTCCAGATACACATAGCTTTGACCATTTAGGTTCATATTTTCTATCAAACCCATGCTGATATCAACCCCCTCCCTATTATTTTCTATATATCTGCCAAATGGCTCCCCTACTTTAAAGATCAGTTGTTTTGCTCGCTTGCAGTAATTAGTTCAGCCTATGCTCTAGAACTCTGAAGTTTTGGTCTGAACATTAACAAGGAGCGAGTTTGCTGTGAAGGCTGAGCCCTTGCTGCTCACCCTTCCCAGCGATCTCTCTCAAATCTGGCAAATGGATTTAGAAATACATGGTGAAAAAATAAAAATTGCAGATGAACAAGTGAGAGATTCACTACAAATCCCACGCCTGATCAAAACCAAAACACTAACGTACCTCAACACAAAGGAGAAAGAATCCTATGGTTCATTAGACAAAGTGGCTTTAACTGGAAGCTGATTAGGGAAATACATTGTTTCAAAAAGGCAGACAAAGATCAGAATGGAGGTAGCATGAAAAATCCTTAATACTGCTGAGGGAAACATGGAGAAGCAAGGAAGAATTACAAGGGTCTGTGGCTGGACGAGAAACCGAGAAGGTGACAGAGACAGACTAGAAATGAAGCCAACAGAAAGGAAACCAGGAGTGGTTGGGCAAAAAGAGAACAAAACTACGGAGAAGAGACAAAGAGTGAAAGGGGAGAGGAAAACAAGCTCAATAAAGAAATTTGGTGTAGGGATAGAAAGTAAATCCAAATGGTGATTCAGACTCAGGTAGTGAGCTCAGGGGGAAATTCTGTAATAGAGACCACCTGAGAGGTGGAGACTGGGACTAAGCAATGAATAGAAAAGGACTTGGACAAATACCCATGTGTGGAAAAAAATCAGGGTTGGAAAATTGGGGACTGAATAATCAGATGGAAAAAAATATCAAGCTTTTGTTCAACAAGCAGAAGAGCTACTGCAACAAATACTTGCAGGCCATGGGATGAAATCCAAGGTTTCTGGATCACATCAGAAAAACACTTGACAAAGACACTGAAAAAGTATCCATTTCCTTCCCTTTTAGCAGTGACTCAAGCAGATAATCTATAGTCCTACCAGTTCTTTACTCATGTGGCCAGATCTGTGCCATTTAAAAAATTAATAAAGCTTTATTCTCCACATTTACAGCAAAACTAGCTTCAATTTCTAAGTGCCTGAACATTTATTTTATTCTACAAGTTATCGTCACAGGACTGTGAAAAACACTAAAAGATACAGAGTTTATAAGTTCAAAAAGACTGAATAAATTTCATCACAAAAAAATTGCATAAAAGATTATTATTTTTTCTTCTATAATAAACTCACTACGTTTTACAGTTTATGATTTCTGCCTCTTCTGGAAATCAACTTCTTTTATTACTAGGCCTAAAGCCAGGATATCCACTCTGCTATAGAACTGCATTTTCATCTCCCACAGTTTTTGCTGCTCTTCTACCTTCATTTTCAATAATCATCATGTTAGCTTCTGTGAGTTGTTTAATAGTTGCTTTATTAAGCTTTCCAAGTGGTTTAATTTTTGCCTCTGGCATCCAATTTTATTGCCGGAGATTGAAGTCGAGTGTCAGCAAGTCTCTGTTTTATCAGAGAAGGCTTACACTGTCTTTGTGAAATACTCATCAAAAGCCTGACTGCAAGTTTGTAATATCCCACTGATGACTGACAAGATTCCTAGAAATGCAACGGACTTTTGGGGGAAGTAACCCATTACTTTATTTCAGGAAGCTGCAGGATTTCTAAATATTGTTTAGCAAATAATAACGCCATCTTTTTCAAATAAATAGAAGCTGGAAAAGCTTCTGCATAGAATTTATACCTTCTATTTTAATAATTCTGAGAGAGATAAAGAAACATGCCTCTGAGATACCAAAAGCTCACTGTTGTTTTTCAAATTTCACAGTTAAAATTTTCCTCTTCTCATTCTGAAACAGTGTTTGACTGCTGTCAATCATATAGGTGGTATGCTAACTTCATATTCCACCACAGAAACAATGGAGAAGAGTTAACAGTTCTGGCTATTAATGCTCACCTGACGCAGCAAAATTTCCTGGGACCTCCAGTTTCTCTCTTTCAAACTTAGGATGCAGGATAGAGGGCTTTCAGAGCAACAGAGTGGAGGCTGACTGACTGGATGGGCCAATCAAACCTTTCAAAGAAACTCCATAATATGATTTTGACCGCCACATGTTCTCTTCATGGATGCTTTCTAACCCAGAATTTTGTTTCCTTTAACGATTTTTTGTTATTAAAACTTTGTCAAAATCACATACCCGAAAGAGAATTTCTTTAACTCCACTTTTACTCGGTATTCTAAAGTGAAAATGGAAGAATACATTGCTTACCTCTTTTTCAAAATCAGAAGGAAGAAGCTTGACAAAGTTATCTGGAAACACACCTCGTCTGCCATTGAGTTCTCCTTCCCACCATCCCACATCAACGCAATCCTATAACAGAGTAAAATAACATGAAAACCACAATGTACTTGTGTGCTGAAAAGATCTGTGTGCTGAAGTGCTCCTTTGCATAATGTCCTGCCTTTTTGCTAGAACATGACAATTTACTGGAGTGCCAGGTTAACAGGATAATCTACCAGATAAGAACTTCAGTAATCACCCAGCATTACAATAAACATGCTGTAGGAGCTCAAGAGCTTGTCAGTGTCTAAAGCAAAACACAATTTCACCATTTGATCTATTAAACCAGAAAGCATTTTCAGCATGTATGATACTACTTCTCTCCGACTTCATTTTACAGGATGACAATAACTTAATTAAACATCACAAATCCCAGGAGGTAAAAAAGCTCCTTTATTTCTCACATTTTCCAGAAAAGCTTGACACATTAGAATTCTTAAATTTCATCACAGTCCAATTAAGAAGGCACTATACGACTGAACAATATCAAGCATCACCTTTTTCTGCAGCATTTTTGAGCAGCACAAAGCAGTCTGTGTAGCAAAACAATGCACAGCTAAATGCCTGCAATAAATTAACTACTATGTTAGCGAGTCTAAATGATGAAAAAAATAGTACAGCTATTTTGGTCACGAATACTAACAGTAACAGAAGCCACAACCATTTTAGAAAAGTTTGTAATTGTTCCTTAATTCCTGGATAGCAAGCTTCATGATCACTATTTTTGTGTTTGCTAAAGAGAACACTTCTAGTTAAGATTTTCCACATTCTCTGAAAGCTGTAGCTGAACCAATTTAGTTCTATTCCGAAACACATAGGAAAGTGACCCACTGTCTGCCCAGTCTTAAAACCCTTTCAGTCAATTTTAGCAGCTGGCTCAGCCCTTGGCTGGCCAACTTTTCTATCCTCTTGAGCAGTAGCCTTAAATCTTCATGTAGCTCAGAGCCATGCAATAAATATTACACACCTCAGGCATGAGGCAAAAGGAAATCCCACAAACAGGGCACGCGTTTAACATGACAAAAACTCACCAAGGACCCCCCCATTCTATGAGAGCCAGGGCTACACAGGGCTGGGTTTACAGCTTGGACCCTGCATCATCTGGCAACATCAGCCTTAAGCTATCACTGTGGCATCACTGCTTCCACAGTTACAGAACTGGACTGACCAAGCCATCTCCTCCTGCCAGGTGTATCCAGCTGTCCTGGGAGCAGAGTCACATTGTAACTACTCAAGAGTTCAACATAGTGGATGTTAATATTCTACCATTTCTAATACAACCCTGTGGAAACTCTCCCAGATTTAATGAAGTACTTTAGTTTTTCAAAAAAATCACATTTCACCACTGTTCAGAAAAGGTAAGTTGAAATTTAGGAGCTGTGTTCTCTGAATATGTGAATAGTGGCACATATGTAGATCTGACAGTTCTAGCTTGGGGCATGGTCACTGTTCCAGGTCATCCTTCAGAGAGGATTCTCCATCACTCACTGTTGAAGAAACTGAGTGGTTTTTTGCCCTGAAAGGACTTTATATGGGCTATGGAAAAATGCATGATAATATACAACGCTGGCTCATTACAATCACCTGTTTCTTCTCATTTCTCAGTAAAGCGAGAGAGCTAAAAAGCTGTGCATCTGGTATACCAGAATATAAAGAAAAGAATATATGGGGGGTATGTGTATAATAAAAGTACCAAGAGTGAGCAGGTAGTTTAGGAAAAAGGAAGAGGCAAAAACATACACTAATAGGTTTGCACAGAGAACAAAGCTATGTAAACTGGACAGAGGCAAATGAAATAGGCCAAGTATTACAAGTCTCATATATGCTATCAGGCAACATCTCTCTGGAAACAGCACTGGATCAAGGTGTTCAGAATCTTACTATTCTCATTGTGTGAGAAAATAGCTTTAAGAACACCAAGCGGAACTGCATGTCTTAATGCTGTTTATCCACACAATTTGGCTGTGAAGGCGTAACTGTTTTGCAGTACATATAAAAGCTCCAAGGTTAAAAATGTCACATGCTCAAATCAGTCACTGTTGTAGCCATGTATATAAAGGAACAGAATGTTAAATATTCATTAAAAGACAGATCTGGTTTGGCTTTGTTTTATTTTTCAAGAGTAGTATCCAAAATGACTAAAGACTTTAAAATACAGACACTCTGAACTCCATCTCATCATCTGCCTAGAATTAGTCATATGCCCTCACAATGCTTACAAAACATCCACATACTACAAAAGTACAGAGAGGAAAAAATAAGAGGAAACAAGTATTTCTTTGTCAAGAAGAAGTATACAGTAGTTCAAGTAGAGGAGAGGATCCACTGAAAAAAATCTGAATGTGAATGGGCAATAAAAGATTGTACAATAATACATGCATTGCAAACTAGCTTTATTGTCATATTTCCATGAAATCATTTGTTTCAGCTGCTAGAGGGATGACAGAATAATGCAAGTTAACTTAATGAGGTGTACTTAATATGAAGAGAAATCTTAGAATTATTGTTCACAATGCCTGTTTTTGTTGGTATTTTTCTGTAAGTTATAATGCATGAACATTGGAAGCTTTTTGACAGAAAACAAGACTAGCATTAAAAGATCACTGCTTTCATGTTCTGGTTGGGTTTTTATAGTTATTTTTCTATTTTAAGCTTTTTATTTAGCTTATTTAGTCCACCTCATCTCATGAGATAGAGTATGTGCTAACTAAACAGCTAAATAGCCTGGTTTCTTGCATCATGTCTGGTTTGGGGGTTTGTTTCCACCCTCACCCCTCCACATCTCAATATTTTACTCTGATGCAATATGTTCCTGATCTACAGATGCAGGTGCCGAACAATCTTGCCATTCTTTTTCTGGTTGTTTTCTCTCATGCTCAATCTGTGCATTTCTCCTGTGTTCTGCCTTCTTTTTAGCAGGACGGCCTTTACCAAGGACACTTACCTTTTCTAGACCTTCCTGGGAGCTATATAGGAGGTATTTACCAGTTCTGTTAGGCTGTCAGGCCTTTGTTAGTGAACAGGGCTTATTCCTGACTCGCTGATGTTTTCAAAATATCCACTAAATGAACACAGGGCTCCATGAAGGACCGAGATAATCAGCTAGTCATGCATGGCATGGGAAAGCGCTGTGCAGGATATTACTGTCACTGCAGAGCCAGCACCCCCCATTCCTGATGTGAAGGCGCCCTCCCACTTGGCTCTATCTACTTGCACAGCCTAGTAATCAGTGCACTCAACTGTTCTATCACATGGTGTGTTTTATAATGCCCTCCACCCCCTACGCCGCTAATCTGAAATTGCCAAAACATTTATAACCCGATTTAGATTTTGAAAAATATTAAGAATAATTCAAGCATCCATGAGATGAAAAGCTTCTGCTTCAGCTGATAGCACAGCCTACTGCTAGCTAATAAACCTGATTAAACAACACACAACATCACATATATTCTTTTTAGGTCAGATTTTTTTATGCTCTTAGGAAACACAAATCTTACTCCTACTTCTTCATTCTATTAATACACATGAATGTTGTATTCAATGCTTTGTTTAAAGCTCATTTGTTTCCATGAAGATGCTGTTTGTGTTACACAGTCATTAATCCCAAACAGCTGCAGGTTTGTTTCTTATTCCTCTCCAGCTTGTTGCTCAGGCTTATGTAGCCAATAACCACGCTGGATTTTCATAAAGTAAATTTTCAGGCAGTTTCTCTTTAATTTTCTCATTTACTGTATTTGCCAGAGGAGGCTTCTGTGTCACTGTGTTCACTTTCTATGAAAAAATATATCCCAATTACTGAAAATGTATTTTAGTTTAATATAAGAAAAGGAAAACAAAAGATTTACAAAACTGAAGACACAGCAAAAAAGTAGAAATTGTGTTTGACAGATACTAGAGTTCATGCAAGTTAGGTGGTAGCTGGGCCAACATTTAGCTACTGTAAAAATCAACTCCTACCAAAGCCTGACTCAGAGACTGTGCTCAACTCATTGCAGTAACAGTGCAAACAAACACCTTACAGAAATCCACTGCCAGTTCGCAATGGCAATTCTGTTTTCATTGCTCAGACAGGGGCAGATTCATGAAACAAAAACCCAGAGGGAAATTTAAGCATTTTTTTCACTGAAACACAAATCTTGGTTTTATTCTCATTTCCAGTGAAGTAGAAACATAGAATCATTTAGGTTGTTAAAGACCTTTAAGATCATTGAGTCCAATCATTAACCAGCACTGCCAAGTCCACCACTAAAACATATCCATAAGTGCCACATCTACGCGTCTTTCAAATACCTCTCCAGGGATGATGGCTCCACCACTTCCCTGGGCAGCCTGTTCAGTGCTTTACAAACCTTTGAAGGTGAAGAAATTTTTCCCGATGTCCAACCTAAACCTCCCCTGACACAACTTGAGGCCATTTCTTCTCATCCTATCACTTGTTACTTGGGAGAAGAGATCGACAGCCGCCTTGCTACAATCTCCTTTCAGGTAGTTGTAGAGAGCGATAAGGTCTCCCCTGAGCCACCCTTTCTCCAAGCTAAACAACCCCAGTTCCCTCAGCCACTCCAGTAGTGGTAGGGTGCAATTCCAGTAGTCTCTGCCTCTCTCAGACTCCCTGATACTCCTCAACCCACCAACCTCCTCCCTGAGCTCAGTCACCAAGAGCAGGAGTTTTTCTACCTGGGCACACCTCCCAGAGGCGTGCTTACCACTGCCATCCCATGAAAGCGTAAGCACAGAGGACAGCCTGCAGCTGACACCTGGGTGGCAGCATGTTCCCACTGGAGCTCTGCTTGGGGAGCTGTGTCAGTCACAGCGGGTGCAGAGCTTAGACAGGCTTTCTGCCGGGTGGATACCATTGCTCCCTGGTTGAGCTGGCAGGTCCTTGTGCATGAACTGCCACACAAACTGCCGCGCCATACCCTTGCTGCCACACCACGCCCTGTTCGCCGACCCTGCTGGTGACACTCCTGGTCACTGGCGCTCCCCCTAAGGGCTTCTTTTATTTGTGGGAGGAGCTTGGCCACTTTAGCATCTGGCCCTGCCCAGTAGTTTTGTTCCAAAATCTTGTCTGTGATTAATTTAATCCAAATGACCTTTTAGAGAATGAAGTAAAGGAAGGGAGGAGAGGCGAAATGAAAGGGCTGAAAAGCTCTTCTATGGCAGAATTAACATCCATTCTAATTCCAAGCTCAGAAGATCCCAAATAAGTGATAATAAAATCAATGCACTGGATTTATTAGCAACATTCATTTGTGATAAGTATTAGGGTAAAGAATTGGACAAAACATAGTGAGGAGAAAGAGATGTTGAGGAATTTTTGAGGAGGAATTTTTAAACTTTATATTATTTGTGACAAATATTACACAAAATATAAGGTACTAAAATGTCAACCTGAGCTGGAATTCTTACGTAAGTCAGAAAAATATTGTAAGAGGAGAGGGTAAACATGGAAGATATGGCAACTACCAGAAAAACCTAAGAATAGAAGGCTTTGGGGAGACCTTAGAGCAGCCTTCCAGTGCCTAAAGGGGGCCTACAGGAAATCTGGAGAGGGACTTTGTACAAGGGCATGTAGTGACAGGATAAGGAGTAATGGCTTTTAGCTGACAGAGGGGAGATTTAGATTAGATATTGGGAAGAAGTTCTTGACTCACTATGAGGGTGATGAGGCACTGGAACAGGTTGACAACAGAAGTTGTGGATGCCCTATCCCTGGCAGTGTTCAAAGCCAGGTTGCACAGAGCCTTGGGCGACATGGTCTAGGCATGAGGCATCCTTCCCCATGGAACTGGATGATCTTTAAGGTTACTTCCAACCCAAACCATTCTATGATTCTATGAAGTATAAGAGGGAGAGACCTATCCCTCATGTAATTAGAAATGAGACATGCAAGTTGCGAGGAAATAATCTGGAGAAAAAAGATCTTTTTTTTTTTAATTTATTTTTTCCCCTCAGAAAGGAATATTAGAAGAATAGAAAAGAAGAAAACCAAATAAAAACCAAAAACCAATAATAAGATAAGAAAGATAAGGACAAAGCTCCACTCTGAAACCTATGTCTGTGGTGACTAAAAGACTAAGGATGGAGTGAGGAAAAGAGAAAGTGATGCATGACTAGAGAGACCATAAAAAAGCCATGCAAAGACATTTTAACAAACAGGCAAAGAAATTTTCCATTTGGAGCACCATATTTTTCATACTGTTACTGAATGCAAGTGAAATATAATGAAATACATAAGTAGGGTTGACAGCGTAAGATGAATTCTTAGTCTCCCTTTAGCAACTGCAGAGATCCTGTAGCTACTAGTACTGGCTAAAAAAAAGCCATAAAACACTGGAGTCTTGCTTCCTCCTCTTCTGGGTGAAAGAATCATGACATTGTCTGGTCTCTTATTCACATAGTATCTTATGTTTGCTTAGCAGCAAAACTACTGCTCTTGTATTAAAACAAACACCATGCTGTTCCTTCCCTCAGCACTCTCAATTCAACCATAAAAAGCAGAAGCTGGAGATTGAACAGAAAGCCCCAGCATAAGGCGTCTTATACTACGTAGTCTTACAAATACTCTGCTCACTGCAGAGAAGCAGCTGTACCTAGACAGACACTACTGACAAGATGCCAGCCCTAGTCATCTCTCCAGAGTAGGAATACAGCTGGTTGCACGACAAGAACACAAACTTCCCCTTAGTTGAACACCACTGCTGGTTTTCTTTGGTGGCAAAAGAGATGAAAACAGAGGTTGGTAAGCAGAGCTGTCAGTCCCCCAGTAACTTAATCTCCTCTTTATTAGCTGATGTCACATTGTTGTGACAATCAGTTGTGAATGCTCCATCCCTGGAGGTGTCCAAGGCCAGGCTGGACAGAGCCTTGGGTGACATGTTTTAGTGTGTGATGTCCCTGCCCATGGCAGGGGGGTTGGAACTAGATGATCTTGAGACCCTTTGCAACCCTAACTATTCTATGATTCTGTGATTCAAGACCATGAAACTGAAAGATGCAAGTTCATACTCAGCAAGTGGCACGTCTCTCTCACACTGAGCCCTGTCCCAGCTATGAGCCTGACAGTGACAGATTGCCCTGTCATGCATATATAACCGAACTCTCCCTCCTGGAAACACTCACAGCTTCACAGACTCTCCTGCTGCTCCAAATAGGCAGGAGTTTCATATACCCCAAAGACTGAGGGGTTTTGATGTCATATAATGCTCTCTCTCTTAATATCCAGGCTTGGTTATTACAGAAGGATTTATTTCTAGCCCATGCTGCTACTTGCAATCTAGGCTCAAGCCGGATGACAGGATCGCAAAGGCAACCAACATTTTCCCTGAAAGTCGAAAGCAGGACTTCTGGTTGTGAATGTATTTATAATAAAAACTCTTATGGATTTTTTTCTATTATTTTGCTAGGAGTCAATAAAGCATACAAATTACTATAATATTTATGTAAGATATGCGCCAATAAATTTCTTCCAATTTCTTTCAGTTTCTTCCAACTACTATGCACTGGTTTACTTTTCCTCCTTTTTTCTTCCAGCCACTTACAGGAGTTACTGTGTGCTATGAGAATGTTCTTAATCACTTAAATAAAAATCAGCAGCTACTTGTCTCTCTGTCCACTAATTACAATTTTTCTCCTGCCTGTGTTCAGAAGCTGCTGCACTTGTACCTAGACCATTGCTGAAGCCAGCTGCAGTCTTTCCACAATGGATAGCCAACCTCATAATTTGAAGAAAAACAAGCCACCTTCAATGTGAACAAATGTGTCCATAGCAGTTTTCAAGACATCATCCATACACACAGATATATGTAACTGTCCTGGGTTCAGCGCTTAAACCATGGCAGTAACATATAAAGGCTTCTGAATTTGAGGATTAAAGGTCTCATAGAAAGACACATCTGAAGAACAAGCACTTTGCCAGCCAGCTCATACTGCATCAGATCTACAATAATAAAACCTTGTCATTGGGGTGAAACAAGAAAATCATATTAAAGTTGGGTGAAAAAAACAGTTCAATCATATTTAAGAATGTGGGTTGTTTTGTTGTTTTTTTTTTTTTTTAATATTTCTTGCTAGATCCACTATCATGATGCTGAAACCAAGACATGTCAAAACCCAAGACATATCAAAATCCAATTTTATTTTAAAAGCCAGAAAACCCCCTGATTTTAGAGTCTCCATAAATTCTCATAAAGCTTGGTAAAATACCTATGAATGAACGAAACATCTCTCCAGAGGCTTACATTACACCTACCTTGTGCTTTCTAAGACTATTCAAAACGATCAATCTTAGTTACTTATTAAGCTCAGTTACTGGGATTGAGACTTCAAAGTACAGTGAAAATTTGTTAAACAGTTAAAAAATAAATGTCTATGATTTAAAGCATCTGGCTAGTGATCAAGTACTCCTCAGCAAAAACATCATTTTAAAATCTGGCAACAAGGAAGAATGAATCTCTCAACAACTACCTAATCCAAGATCATTTAGATAAAATAGACAGTCCAATAGACAATAAATTAGTTTTCTGAGGCAGTCCTGGAGTACACCCATTTTCCCTTTACGTACACTTTCTTGCAAATACTCATAGATTACGAAATACTGAAAGAAAAGTATGAGAAGAAATCTCCCACTGTGGCTCTATTTGGCTCCTAACCCAAGGATTTATCTCTCAGGTCCTCAGTCTATGTCCCAAAAGCCCCATATCCTGCATGGCTCATTCCCAGCTCCTGTCAGCTTTCATGCCCAAGCCATTAGAGGACCTTGCATCTGATAATAATAGTTGCATCTTTAAAAGCTTAAAAAAATCAAATAGGCAAACAGCTATATTTTTCTTTATCCATGAGGTCCAAGGCTCTACTAAGAGTTTACTGTGTCAACATTGTACAGAAGGAAATGGGAGAGACTATCAGAAATTAGGTATGATTTCAGCTGTGGTTACACTTTCCAAGCTGTGTTTTTTACTGGAACGCACAACCTCTCCAGAAGACAGAGTCTGTTCAAGAATTGGGCCAAGTTATTGGGCTCTGCTTAAAAAAAGAAACTGACTGAGAATAACGAATGACCTGCCCTACACAGGACATTAGAGTAGAAGATGTAGCAGACCAGATATATTTTGTCTGTTAAATCTGTTTCAGGCTAAATCTAACCTTTTGACTTCAGATGCTGTGACTAAATAGTTTCATCAGTAGCAAAACTGAAATGCTTTGATGAAATATTTGTACAAACAGGAAAAATTATGTTGCTCATTGAACAAAACAATCTCTTCTGGGGATTCATTTCACTTGCAATGTTCAGTCAGCAGAATATCATGGAGAAATAAATATGTTCCACATCATAAAACTCTAGCACTTCAATATTCAAATTAAAACTAAATTAGCCAACACAAACACAAAAGGTGCTGCTAGTAATTTATTAGACATAATTTATGCCTCTGATGAGCCAAGATAAAATATTTATGTAATTACATTTGTTATATTTAGAAAGATTATAAAAACATAGAACAAAACATTTGAAGGATTATTTAACGCTATTACTACTTAGGTCACAGGCATCTTAGGACTAGGGTCCTAATTACAATTACTAATTACTTGGCACTATTTGTGCACATTTACTTTCCCTTTAAATAGCTCTCCCTACTCTGGAACAGTTGGACTTCAGATAATACCATGAAACCAGCAGGTGAACCCAGCATTCAGGATAAAAGAAAGGATGAAGCTAAGCAGTAAGTCTAAAGCCCACATTGTGAGCAATAATCACAGTTTTCCAGATGCCTCAGCATTTCAGTGATAACGTCTGTAAGCACAGGGTAGCAAAAAATGTCTTTCTTTTTTTATCTTTAAATGTGTCACCTATTTAGATTAGCTTGGCTGTGTGAAACATAGTTACAAATAAACCTAACTCTTTCCAAATGATGCAAATCTTGAAGCATGGGGGATCCTGCCAGCTCCCCTACATAGCCTGGCATGAACTTCCATTTGTCAAAATTAAAATTCCTAGGAACAACAGCATCCCTTCGTTTGAAGGCACTGTTGTAGCACTGCAATCAGTGATAACAAGAACAGGAAAAAAGAACTTCAGTGCATACCTAAAAAAAAATAATATTGTAAATATACTAACAAGAAGAACATTCAAGTGCCGGCTTCTCCCCTCTCCCCTGTACTAATCTCAGGCTTCACAGCTTATTTAAGTGCTCAGCTCAAACATTAGCATTCCAGTAATGTTTCTAAAGATACCAGTGAAATGTAAGCTGCACATAGTACCTTATTAAACATATTGTCAGGCTTTATCTCTACACAGACCTTACTTAATGCCCCATTGCTAATCACAGCAGCCAATGAATGCTGCAAGACAGGAGTAAGCATTAAAATGTATTTATAAACATTTAAAAGTCTTGGCTAAGGACAAGGTTCAGGCAAGAAGAAAAAAGAGAGGACAATTACTCACAGTCTGTTTTCCCTATAACTTACTGACTATATCAAATTATTTTAGAAAATGAACATATTTATTTAATCATCAGTGTCCCCACAAGTTTTATATAACTGTTTTATATGACTCATATGAGGAAACACTCATACTTCTATGCAGTGACACAAGTCTTACCCCATGCACTTGCTACACACATTAGCAAGTCAAAAGGATTTCCTTCTGCAGGAATTCTGCTACCATCCCATACGGCACAGTGTCTTGAAACCCAGCAAA
This sequence comes from Coracopsis vasa, assembly GCA_026283785.1. Taxonomy (NCBI): domain Eukaryota; kingdom Metazoa; phylum Chordata; class Aves; order Psittaciformes; family Psittacidae; genus Coracopsis; species Coracopsis vasa. The sequence goes on from JANHGB010048472.1 coordinate 24,768, forward strand.
ACCCCAAACCTTCTCATTCCATTAGGTCAAAACTTTCAGAGGAAAGTCTCAGGTTAGGGAAAAGTGACCCTAACACTAAGTCAGTCTCTTGGCAAGCTGCTGACTGCAGGAGCAATCCTGCTCCTCAACTCATCCTTTCCTACTCACACGTCCCTGTGTGTGCTGCAGCCAAGGTTGCCAGATGCAAGGCAAAAGGACAGAAGCAGAACCATCCCTTTCAGCAGCCACCTACCATCAGTCACATAAAACTGCACCCTCAGCATGTACACTTTACAAAATAATTTCTTATATGCAATCAGCAACTTTGGTACAAGCAGGTTTCTCAACCAGCTAAGGAAGCGGGGATGTCTTGGGAGAAAAACTAGTGCTGAGCACAGCACAGAGGGCAAGGAACACAGAAAGCAGATAAGGTATGGCTATTACGTCTGGCTAAAGATGAGTATAATTCATGGTTATCTCAGGAGAGAAAAGGGCATGAACCGAGACCCTTTACGGTATTGTTCTCTTAGAGGGAAATACCTATTTATTTGCAAAGGAAAGCAAGAAGTGCTGTTATTGCTTACATGCTATTTTTCAAATGCAAAACATCATAAAAGCTCTCTTAAAGATGGACATTATTTGATGTTTATTTACTGTATTCCTTTCAGTTTCTGTATGCAAGGTTGTTCCAGAAGTTACAAATGCTCAAAATACCTTGTATTAAAACCCAAATAGGGGCATCTGTGTGACCAGATGTCTAGTGTCAACAAAATCCACTGTGTTGCTCTGACAGAAAGCCATTTTTATTTTATTAAACCAGATCATATTTTCCCCTGCATAACCTTTTTTTTGTATTGTTATATTAGTGAGCTCATTTCCAAAAATGAGATAAAAGCTTTTAGCTGTCAATCAATGAAAAAGAAAATTATCTGAATGACTATTATATGACTAACTTTTTTCCTTCCTTCAAAAGAGACAAATTTAAGCTACTATACTTTTGCTTTGAAAAGTTCTGTTTTCTTGGCCAATTAGGTTTATTTTTAACGACCTCAAATATTACCACTGTTTGGTTTTTTTTTTTATTTACCCATAGAGGAGAAAATACTGCAAATTCCATCTTAACATGGAAAAAATGAGCGACACTATCTATCTATTTGCACCTATGGAAAGAGAAACTGAGAGTCTTCTAATTCTTCCATATAATTCTATAACCAAGGGTTGTAAAATATGTGTGTGTTGTTTGTAATTAAAATTGTACAGAAAAAAATCAGCAATGGAAAAAACCCCCATAGGAACAAACGCAGGCAACAGGGAGGTTTCTACCCTAGTGACACCACAACCTACTGAAACATTCTATTAAGTGACAGCTAGCATTCTCTATCACACCGTCCATCTCCTGCTTCTTCCCCTGCTCATGGCCTCAACTCACTGGCAAGACTCTTGTACATAGTACTTACTAATTTCATCCCTTTCAGAGCTTCCTGCATCTGTGAAAGCAGCTGTTTTCCTTCACAGCCCTACCCAGCTGCATTCGCCTTGGCAATCACTCCACTAAAGAAAGTGCTCTGGACAGTTACCTCCTGCACCATGATGAACATTTAAAGATCTTGTAATAGAGAAAGAAAATCAGGAGAATTGTTTTGGTGAAAGGGCCATACTCAGGTAACTGTCTATAAATAGAAATTAAGTGCCTAATGACTGCCCTAAGATTTGGAAAATATTAAGCGCTCCGCATAAGGACAGATTTCATACTCTAACATGGACAGATGCACAAAGCAGTCATTGCAACATTGAAAACATGACATTATGAAAGAAACTATCAACACTGAATCTCATTTAATTGTCTCCTTACATCCTTCTACTCTCCTGTACTTAATTGTGTCTTACCACTTGATTGCATGTGCTTCAGGGCAGGGACTCACTAATTGTACAGCATTTTGAACCACAAAACTTGCAAATATACCAGTAAAAGTATATTATTAATAATAACACCAAAAGCAAGTACTAGCTTTGCAAAACCTGATGGCCATTATTATGCTTATTTTAGAAACTATGTTTATGGGTCTTTTTTCTCCAAGATAGAATTAAGCACCTCAAATGGGATTGCTATTAAATATCTGGATTGTCACTAAATACCTAGGCTGATAATTTCTCATATCTTTCAGTAGTGACAGGCATTACACTGTTGTGTCTTTCATGATACCAATGCACCAACTTTCCCAGTACTATCTGAAAAGCATCTGCAAGAGTTTGGGATGCTGTATGTGACTGTTGCTTTCTTTTTCACCCCATTAATCCTTCAGACATTTTTGATGAATCCACAAGGAGGCTGGACACCCTCCATGAAACTTGCCTCCCCATGAAAGCTCCTTTGCAAAATCAGAAAGGACCTCATATCATGTTCATCCATCAGTTCAGTGCAACACGTTTCTACCACTAATGCCATATATTTGGCTGTTATCCTTTAGCAAGAGAAGAAAGACTTTGCAATCCAGGTAGGTGGAGGCTCAGGGAAAAGCCAGATGGGGTATGCAGATGGAGCATGGCACAAGATTATTATTCCAGCTGATATATTGACATCTATTAATTTCAACGTCTTGTAAATTCAGAATTAGCAGAACTGTCATTGATATTGCCCTCTACAACTCCTACTCCAACAGTAAGAATTCAGGTGAGGATACTCTTCTATTACTGTCAACTTTTCCAATTTAAAATGATTTTTGAAGTACTTAATTTTATTTATCCAGACCATTTCCATTCCTGGGAGCAAAGTGATCTTTACTGCCTAGAGCTCAGGTACATTGATGAATGAAATTAGCTCAATGAAATCTTCTCACTCTTGCAAGTAAAACTGATCTCAAATAAGTGCACAGCTGCCAGTGTGTGCTTGATGTATTTGCTTTGAAACTATTTAGCTATTATTATCAATTCCTCACACAGGTCATTTCCTGTATGCCAGTGAAATCTCCAGATTCCTATGCATTTTTCAGAATTTATTACAGTTACTAAGAAATTTGTAGTTTTTGCATGAAGAGTCTTTATTAACACTGTGAAGTAGCCTACAGTTAGCTATGTCTAAAAGTGCTGGAAAGAAAAATCCTAAGATTTCAAGATGACAGTTGAAAACGTCACATGAATTTTCTATTACTTTAAAGCAACTTTATCTGTTACAAATATGATCTCCAAAATCATGGTAAAAGATCTGTTTGCCGCTCCCTACACAGCGCAGCCACTAGCAGTGTTCTTGTCCTTATCCAAATGCTGTCAGGAACATTTTGAAGACAGTATAAAAATTACCTAAGGAACACAACTGCTTGACATTACAAAGAATAAGCTATGGGGTCAATCTCACAGCCCCTTGCCATTCATGTCTTTTCAGCTTATGAACATATTTTATCATCAAATTGCCCAACAATCACCTTAACTGAACAAGTAAAATCACTGTATTTTGCTTTTTCTTCTCTTCCTTCTAAAGGTGTATTTTTCTCAGATCCCTTTTTGCAAAGCAAAGGTACCAAGTTTCATGGTTTACTGCCTTGAAGATGAAGCTTTTACCTTCTTTTACAATTCTGAGCAATATTTTCTGGTCTTTTTTCTTTAAATATTTTGCATGAAAAAATTAAGGGGCTACCATTTGTTCACTTTAGTTTTCAGTAATAAATAAATAAAACCTTTTTTATGTATGTACAAGGGTATTTGCTTCACTGGGGAAAAGGAAGAGAGAAGAACCTTTTCCAGAAATTTTAGAATACATTTATGTGAACTTAATTTCTGCTTTTTATCTAGTCTTTTAGGTAGATTTTAACCTATGATACTGACTATTTCTGACCAGTAAATAACCAGCCCCCACTGATTCACTTCAGTGTTTAAAAAAACCTTATTAGCACATTCTCCAGTTGACTAGGGAAGTCAATTGTGATTCAGCGAATTTATTCAAAGTATCCTTTGGCTATTTCATAAAAGCCTCAGATATTCAAATTCCCTTGCCAGAGAAGGCTATAAGAAACATCTGATCAGCTTTTGATTCAAGATCTCAACATCCATCAAAAGAGAATGAGGACTTGAAACAGATTCTGCAAAAGCCATGACAAAAAAATATTGGTTTGTTCTTTATATTAGGTATATATTTGATAGTCATGACAAAGGGACTTTTGTAACTAATTTAGGTGGAAAAGACAGAAATCTGATATAATCTTATCCCTTTTACCTGCATGGGCATAGTTAAAATGGTGGTTTTGAATTCTGCATTTACTGAGACTACTCCTTAGCAATTCTTTCCACAAACTAAATGCTTAGCATTTTAGGATGAATACCAGACTAACAGCTTCCTCACACACAAATTCTCACATGTGCATGCACAAATACACAGGCTCTCCTAGTAACTTATCATTTAGCTCATTTAAGTCATTCCCCTTCCTCATAGCACCTACCAAGTGCCATCTCATCTTCATTTTAAGATTATTATAATGCATTTTGCATTATTTTCATGACATTTCTCTCCCATTCTTGTGTTACTCATTACTTCAGCCACTTTCATACATTTTCATTAATGCAAATTTAGTTCAAGTTGAAATTGTGAGTCTTCAACATTCCTATAGACCCAACTGTGTGAAAATAATCAGCATAGTGAGGGACTTTTCATACTGACAATTTATATACTTTCTGATTTTAGCGATTTCAACAGAATACATATATGATAATGCATCTGTGGTTGTGGAAAGTACTTCGACATCCATTCTTTTCTTTAAAAGCAATGGGTCTAGGTAACTGGGAAGAATAAATTCTGTCTAATGCTCTCCAGCATGGAAAGCAAGCCCTGCAAAACAATTTCCTGCAAATCGATTAAAAGACACTCTGCAATCTGATAATAAAGCAAAACCATGGTAATAGCTTCTGAAGTACTCCATAGATTTCTATTTAATTCCTCTCAGTCGGTATGGATCACTGGTCATGGAAAGGAGACTCCAAGCACGGTGATTTCAATTCCAGGTAAAAGTTAACTCTCTAGCAGAAGCCACTGGTGGGCAGAAAGGCGAGGCTGACCTTGTTATTGCTGACTGAAAGAAAGATGTCAACAGACACCTAATTCAGAAGATCTGGACTCAAATAAAGTTACTATATTGCGTGGTAGAGCATGAAGGAGACCCCACTGTTTTCAGAACTATACATCAAGGACCTTGACTCCACATCACTTGAATTTTATTTTTTAAACTATGTATTAAAAGCTGATGAAAAAAACCCACAAGTCTAACTGCAACGAGGTCTGCAAACCACAAAAGGAACTGCAAAGTGCCTCCT
>JANHGB010048473.1:0-16091 GCA_026283785.1 Coracopsis vasa
GGCAACTTTTTTTGGGGGGGTGGGGAAGGAGGGGAAGGGAAAGGAATAGGGACCAAATAGCAGAGTAAGTTGAGGTGTTGCTTTATACAACTGATTTTGAGTAAAAATTGATGACTCGTTTGCTTTTGATCTGCAATGGAGTGTTTAATCAACAGTGTGCCACGGCTCAGTGTCTGACAAGTCTTGAGACATATTTCTGCTCATATTAAAAGCTTGATCAAACTTACATCAGCCTTCCTTTGGTCATGATAACACTATACTTTTCAACAGATAATGGAATTTAGGAAAGGATATTAAAATTGATACACATATTTCTCTTATTTGTTAGCTACTGCATATCTGAAAAAGAAATAATCACACATTGATTACATGTTGCCTTCCAGACAGGAACTTTGATTTGGCACAAACAGAACCAGATGTTCTTTTCTTCTCATTTCATAAAACATTCATTTCAAATGCATTTTTACAATTACAGTGACTTGGACACATAGGAAATGCTTTTAGCTGTGAGAATGGTCATCATATCCATCAGATCAACAGTAGGTCTGTCACTGCATGAGCTTTGCCCAGGTTTTGTAGAAGCCACAGCCAGCTTTATCTCACCTAACTTTCAAAGTCCATGGTACAGGCACTTGTGTTTCCCATTACAGGCAGCAATGCCTGAAGTCACTCGCCTGCTTGTGTAACCTGCATAAGCGTTAGATGAATGTCCATGCATAATCCATTTACTAGATCCCCAGTGACAGTAATAAGATATCACTGAGGACACTGGTCCTAGTCCTGGGCCTGGTCACTGATCCTTCTGCTGATGTGGACATGCCTGCCTCTGTTCTTCCACAATGTGTTCAATATTCAAGTGAAAAGGAACGTAATGCTTTTCCTTCTCATAGCAATGCAGAAAAAGGCATATACTGACACCCTCAGTGTGTCAAGGACTGGTTAGATATGCACATCCCACAAGATTTTTTTTCAACAAAGTTGAAAAAACTTACCAGTCACACTGGTAAAAATTGCTTTTGATTGTCCATTTTCCTGAAGAGGACCAGAAAAGCTGGCCTATTGCTGTGGAATGTTAAACAGTAGAAAAGGTCATTTGAAATAAAGTACCTTTGGGAAACAGAAGAGACTTTACACAGACCCACGCAGGGCTTTAAAATGTTTTTCCTTTCTTTAAGAATTTTTCATATACTCCCCATATACTTCATCAGCCGTAGGAGTCTTTACCACTCACGGAATTTGGTCCTAAGCTCCAGTAAACCATGTCCTATAGCATAGCCTGGTATTTATTTACATACTTAGAAACAGTACAGAGAGCAAGCCAAGGTTTCCTACAGCTGTTGAAACTACAGAGAGGCTTTTGAGGTATAATACACAAGAGGAACAATGAGATAACAGCAATAGAGCAGCAACTGATAGGCACTGATGAACAAGTTCGCCTTTCTCTGCAGCACCAAGAGCTACTGAAGTACAAGAGAGTCCAAACTAAGGTTCTGGTTCATTTGAAGCACATAGGATCTGAGGCAGACATTGGAAATGGTACAAAATCACTGAGCTGTTACACAGAATGCCTGCTCTGTGGAAGGTGAAAGGCACTGAGTGTCCTTCAGGATGGAGAACTTCCCTGCAGCCAAAAGCCCACAGGTCATACCGCAAGACCTGGCTGCTCTTCAAGAGTCCTTCATCTTTGCATATGTGGCAGGGCAGAACTGAGAATACAACTGAGCCAGCAAAGCCTGGGATGTGATATCTAACCTTGTCCCGTGGCTCAGTTTATTCCATACGTGCACTGCATAGGTGTTTTCAAGGAGCTTGCGAAGCACTGAGGGGTTGATGGCTCCAAATAACCTCTTCCAGTCCTGCCACGGAATGGGATAAAAGGCTTCTGAGGGAAGAGCACTCACACCTTTACAGCTCATAGTGCTCTGGATATTACTGATGGAGCACCACTTCTTAAACACACGTGTTAGGAGATCTGGCCCCTGGTGTGCCCAAATCCAGCCCTTGTAATTGTCCACAAAGTCCTGCATGCAAAGCTTCATGTACTCATGCTTGGGTGTAAAGGACAGAAAAGCCCCATTCAGCACATCTTGAGACTGGATACCAAGGGCATTGGTGAGGTTCTTCAAGTTCTTCAGCACAATGAAGTCTGTGTCCAGGTAGATGCCACCAAATTTCCACATGATGGCAATTCTGCAGGCATCGGACAGGACGGGTAAGAAATAAGGCTCCCAGCGCTGCTGAGCCTGCAAGTACCACTTTGCCAGAGGTGTTCCAGAGAAAAGCTCTGTCAAGTCCAGGGGCTGGATTTCCACGTTGGGGAAGCAGCTCAGCAACGAGAAGCCCCAGTGTTTGGGTAACGAGGCGTTCCTGTTTGCCAAGCCCTTCATGAGCACCACGACCCTTGTCCCAGGGTGCGCCCGCGCTGCTGACTCCACAGAGCACATGAACAGGTAACTTGGGTCAGTTCGCTCCGATGTCTCCACAAAAAACACATTCCCTGTGGAAGGAGGGGGCCCACTGGCAGTAGGATGAGGAAGAGAAGGCAAAACCAGCTCACACCTGCTTTCTGTAGGCACGCTGTAGAGCTGGCTCTCAGCGTCCTCTCCAGTTCTCCAGTACAACATGACAGAAGCAAAGAACACAAAGGAAACAGTGAGGATAGAGAGAGCCCCGAGCCTGTGGCTGAGCAGCACCGTGGTCAGTTTTGGCAGGCAGTTGGTCATGCTGGACAGCCTTGCTCCCGTCAGAGCCTGCTCTCCCAAGACAGTTGTGATCTGAAGAGGAGAAAAGAAGAAAAAGACACTGACAGAAAAGGCATCAGACCACGAGCCTCTGGACAACACCACAGCACAGCAGAACTCTCCTTCTGCCACCTCAGGGCAGCATGCCTAAATTATGCCTTTTGGTCATTCCTGAAACAGTCTCCTGGCTTCTCCATACTGTCACAGGGCCTTCAGATCTCACATCAGAAACTACTGCCCATCTGTGCATCCCCCTGTTTCAAACATAAAATAAGGACAAGTGTCTCCTTCCTATGCATCACAAACCCAGACTGATCCTCAGTTCTATCCATGTATGTTACCTATGTAAGTTGTGCTTGCTGCTTGGAAGGACATACAGCATTTGACGCACAAATGGCATGCCTTCATGTTGGTGCACAACAAACTGGGAACACCATTAGAGACTTTATCATCTAGAATTTCAGGTTATTCTGGACGTGAGACAAATATGCAAAAAACCTAGGACAAGGAAATAGGAATGAACCTAATGAATGTTCCTGGAGCTCTGTCAACAGCTATTGTGTGGAACTGCAGCCCCGATGAAAACTTCCCATTATGAGTATTTTTCTCCCGATACACAGCCTGCCTGTTCCACAGCCAAACAAAAATACCAAACCCCCAGTTCTGTCAGTTCCTATCAGGAGCCTCCAGCAGTTGCTGCCTTTCAAAAACAACCGCCTGCCCCTGCACAGAGCCTGGCTCATTTTTCATGGCACTGTAGCATAGCAGAATAGATGAATAATGGGAGGGAAATTGATACAAAGCAGTTGCAGCTTTGAAGGCAGATGCAGACAGTAAAGGCAAGAACTGACTAGGTAAAGAGAGTTTCTAGGCTGCTTCCCAACCCTACTCCCCTGCCAAGTCCTCATTTCTACCTCCTCTGGTAGGTAGTGCTGTCTAACCAAATGGTCATCAACCCAGGATGCAAAGGTCATGCTGACTGTGACCTGCTCTGCTCTGCTCTTCTCTGCTAGTAGAATCGCCAGGTCATGGATATGCAATCCCCCCTCCACCCTATCCTTACTTTCTCTCTTCCTCCTGCAAAAAGAAGGGATGGAGAAGAAAAGATTATGGACAAGACAGCAACAAAAAAAAGAAGTAATTCTAGCTACATTCTCAACATTAGCATCAGTATTTTGGCCCTTGCCTTCCCTTAAAGTGAAGGACAACAGAACCAGCACCTCCTGGGCACACCACTGGGGCCCGAAGATCAGTGCACAAAAGCATGTGAAGAAACAACGAGGAAGATTATGGCATTTAGGATGAGGAAACAGCTTCAAGTTGCACCAGAGGAGGTTTAGATTGGTTATCAGTAAATATTTATTTACTTAAAGGATTGTCAAGCACTGGAACAGGCTGCCCAGGAAAGTAGTTAAGTCGGTATGCCTGAGGGTATTGAAAAGACATATAGAGGTGGCATTTAGGGACGTGGTTTTGTGGTGTACTTCACAGTGCTAAGTTTACAGTTGAACCTGATGATCTTAAAGGTCCTTTCCAACCTAAATAATTCTATGATTTCTCCTGCCTCCCTCTGCTCCATCTCGAAATCCCCGTAATCCAGAACAGAGAGATTCGGGATACAGCAAAAGCTTTAATCAAACAACTGTAACCAAACGGACAGGGAAGAGAACCAAGCTAGCACAATCCCATTTGTCATTCATCCCTAGTTACTGTGGCTGGATGACACACTGAACAATCCATGTAGCCAGAAAATGGCTTGTCAGCCACACTGGGAGGTTTCCAGTGCAACAGCACACAGCCACCACTCTCCACAAGGCAGTGGGGCTTGGGGGACAGAGAAGAGTCAGCCAGTACACAAATCATCAGGTCTGGATTCCCGGAACACTTTTTTCTCCTGAAGAAAAACACCAGCATGTGCTGTGAGTGTTACAGGCAGGAAAAAACCCATAAAACAAGGAAAACAAAACACGCTGGGTTTTACGCACCTATTTCCCCCTCCATACTACAACTGGTTGGATCCTGTAAATCATTTTTAGCTTGATAAGCTGCAGAAGAGAAAGCAGGTACAGGCTGGAGGGGACAGAGCCTTTGCTGTAGAGCAGGCAGGAAAGAGCGGCGCTAACAGCGATCAAGCTTCAAGGTTACATGCATATTTTTAGTGAGAGCAAGAACGTCTACCACGATACACTCAGAAATCCTCTCACCCGCTTTTGCAGTGGATAAGAGGACATGTTATACGCTGCATTAGCCAGTCCATCTATTTCACAAAACAAACACAGGAAATGTGGCTCTCTACCTTCCTCTGAAATTACAAGTCCCATTTCACAGAAACTGCAAATACTACTCACCTGTTCCTGCTTTCAAGACACCACAGAAGTGACTGCTCAGCTGGACAAGGTTTTCAAGAGGTTAGTGTCTCTGAGAGCACCTATAACTCTATGCTCTTGCACTTCCTTTTTCTGAAATGAAATGGAGATGGAGTCTGAACACATTGAGATAGCAAGCAGATCGAGGAGGATGTGACATCATACGCTCAGCTATTACAGTGACTGATATAAAGGTCAGGCAGCTGTGCTGCGAATAACCCATCTAGTTTGAAATTAATGAGGAAAAAAAGCCCCAACACTCAAAAAGGAAGAGGGAATTGAAACCCATTATTGCTACGCATTAAGCTTTCTACTGCGACAGGAAAACGGTTGGTTTTGTTTCTTCCTCCTTTGCTTAGAATTCCCAGTGCTCATGCTGTTTGGGTAGCTGCCATGATAACTGAGCTGAGTTTCACAGGGCTGCCTCCTCTTACCCCAAGACTTCAGTTCTGAATGCTCCTTTGAACACACACTCTTTAGACCAATTAATTTACTCATTCATTAGGGAATACTCCCTCTTACATCAGATAGTTCATTGAATGACTTTGCCAAATTCAGGTGTCCTCATTTCTTGACAGGTTCCCCTTGTCCCTGTACTCAATGGTGGCTGACTGTCCCTTACAGAAGACATGTTCACACATTTACAAAATATCACCTTTTATCCATACAGCCACTAAGTGTAGTGTTTACTGCAGTTTCTACCAAGTTGGCTGCAACAAATGTCAGGCCTATGTAGTCCCGACCGTTCTCCCCTCCCTACATCCTTCCAAGCACTGCAGCACCCTGGATAGACTCGTAAGATGCCAATACAAGGGAAGATCTTTGGAAAGCACCTTAAGTTATTCCCAGCCCTTTCATCGACGGATCTCTCCAGGCCTCAGGTCAGGTCTCATCTAGTCACAAAATCACAGAAGAGTTGGGGTTGTAAGGCACCTCTGGAGACCACTTGCCTAACTCCCCTGCTCAAAGCAGCGTCACATAGAGCAGGCTGCTCAGGACCATGTCCTCTTGGCTTTCAACCTTGTCCAAGGACAGCGATTCTGCAACCTCTCTATGCAACCTGTTCCAGTGTTTGACCACCATTCCTTTCATTCTAATTTCCTGTGTTTCGGTTTGTACCCATTACGTCTTATCCTATCACTGGATTCCAAAATGAAGAGCCTGGCCTGTCTACTTTGCTTCACCCATCTTCAATCAGGAATTTATACACTTTGACAAGACCCCTCCCAAATCTGCTCTTTTTAAAGAAAAATGATCAAGAACTCTCTCACTTGTCATACAGCACGTGCTCCAGTCCCTTTCTCATCTTAGTGGCCCTTCATTGGATAACCTCCAGTATATCCATATCTCGTTTACACTGGGAAGCCCAGAACCTGACACGGCACTCCCGTGTCAGTGTCTCACCAGTGCCAAGCAGTTGGGAAGGATTGCTTCCTTTGGCCTTGCTGGTATTGCTCTACATAATGCAGGCCAGCAGGCTGCTGGCTGCCTTTGCCACAAGGGCACACTGCTGGCTCCTGGTCAGCTTGTTGCCCACAGGACCATCAGGTCCTTTTCTGCAAAGATGCTTTCCAGCTGGTCAGCCAATGTACTTCTCAAGTCTATCACTGCATTGGCTCTGCCCAGGTTTTGTAGAAGCCACAGCCAGCTTTGTCTTGCCTAACTTTCAAAGTCCACAGTACAGGCACTTGTGTTCCCATTATAGGCAGCAATGCCTGAAGTCACTTGCCTGCTTGTGTAGCCTGCATGAATGACCCTCCATAATCCATTTACTAGATCCCCACTGACGTTTTATTGTTGTCACTGAGGACACTAGTACTAGCCCCAGACCTGATCACTGGTCCCTCTGCTGATGTGGACCAGTGATGACTGATGATGCCTGCCTCTGTTTTTCCACAGTGTGTTCAATACTCCAGTGAAAGGAATGTAATGCTCTTCCTTCTCATAACAGTGCAGAAACAGGTAAATACTGAGGCCCTCTGAGAGTGTGACAAGGCTTGTTATATACTCACATGCCACAAGAATTTCTTCCACAGGGCAAGAAACCTGCTAATGCTTGTTTTCTGACAATACATGATTTGCAAAATATTGCATATGATTTTCACAACCTTGCTTGCTAAATTTAAAGCCTAGCTAACCAATGCAGTGCTGGAAATATTAAAACAAGCCCCAACAAAACAAAAAACCCCAACCAACCAAACCAAAACCCCCAAAACCCAGTCCAAACAAAAACTGTAAAATGTAGTGAGACACCTTACTGCATAAGGTAAAGGCTGACATTTAAATGATTTCCCTTATTTCAAGGACAAAAAAAATGTAGTATGAAAAGGAACAGACATAGGGCTGTTACCATAGAAAATCTTATAACTCCACCATGCAACCAGTCTGATGCTGCTTGATCAGCACATGCTCACATATACTCTTGGTGCCCCTAAAGAGGACTAGAGCACCCTGCACTGAGCAAAGGAGTTTCCTGCCCTACATGACTGCAAATGTGCTTCGCTGATGTTTTCCTTGGTAACAAAACCACAGACAGCAAAAAATGGAAACAGCCAAAACTGGATGATAATTAGATGATGGTACAACTTGAATTGTACACAAAGGCAATTTACACAAAGCCAAACAAGCAACACAAATTCCTGCAATTCTCTGCTTTTCAAACTGTAACAACAGATTCTCAGAAGTCCCTGAAATCTGGCAAATAATTCCTAATGGGAAAAAATGTACACTGTTGAGAGATATTGTTATAAAACATATATAACTTTGTGACAGTTCAATAGTGAGAATAACTAGCAAGAAATAAGCTGTACAAATTCGTTAAGGGCATGCATTTAGCAATGTCAGAGAATGAAATGTTACATTCTCAGTTCACGTTGAAAACAATTAGAATTACTCTTAACTAACTACATCAGAACTGTATGATTCTCAGATTATGACTTCTGTAGTAGGTCTCAAACCTCCAGGCCTAAACTTTTGTATAACCATTATAAATAGCTGTCTAATCCAGAGGTGATCAGGATCAAGTGGCTGTGTATATTACAGAATTGCAAGTGTTGTTTGCAGAGTAGAATATAAACTAAGGATGTGAATGAGGACTTTCCTTTTTTTTTGTTTTCCTTCTGTGATTTAATGGATACAGCTTATGCCTAGGTAAGGAGCAGATTTAACCTATGAAGCTAGATATACCTGCACATAAGCAGAAAATTATACAAAAGAAGGTGCAAAAGGGATCATCTAGCTATTAACACGTACACCTGCTGAGCAAAAGGGGAGAAGAAGGAGAACACAGAGCAACAGAAACAGAGGCACAGACTAAGGATTCCGGTTTGCCTAACATGTTGCAAGAATAAAACTGCCAAACAGAAGCCAAATGATCCCAAATACCCAGACACTCACTGATCACATGCCCACAGGGACCAGGAAGGGTGATCACCTGGGTGTCTGTGACTTTGGCTCCCACAGCTCATCCTTGCCCTTAAATACACGCTCTATCTTGACAGCCAGGATGCTCTCTTCTAAGCTGGCCTGCCTATGGAGTGCAGGGAAGCACTTCTAGGCTGAGGGAAGAGAAGCTGAACTGCTGAGCAGGCAGCTGCTGAGGCTGTAGAAAACAGCAGTAAGAGCCAATTTAGGATTTGAATGTTTGATCAATTCACAATACTCCCAAACAGGAGGACCCTTGCAAAAGCTGGAATCGTGACTGAGTGTTCCCGTAGAGCAGAAAGAGGAACTGCTGGCAGTATTCAGCTGACATAACCTCAAGTAGAGAGAGAAACTTCTCCTTCCAGTCTTGTGAGCTCTTTGAACCAGTCTTAAAAGAACAATAACCAGTGCCTGTCCTGCGAGCCTACCTGCATGCAGTGCACCTCCCTAGGGTTGTTGGAAGATCACGCAGTCCTAGTGGCTCTGTGTTCAGAGGAGATGAAGTGGATTCTCTGTCCTCCAAACCTTCCCACTGCCCTCCCTCTTTGTGTGTTCTTTGTGTTGGTTTTCTTGGTCCCCACATTTGCTCTATCTCACCCAGCAGTGACATAAACCACAGGGATGAGTGCCAGAGCCTGCCCTTGAAGAAGAGAACCTGTAAGAGAAACATAACCTACATCTACCTTTATTATTAACTAAAATGGATTGAGAATATAATTCTTTCATGTCCCCCAGAACATGCTTAAATGTGGATTTACAGGAAAGACTGGTTAGAGATGGTTTTGTATCTTAAGCTGAGCAAGATGCTTTGGACAGTCCCTTGCACAGCCAACATTTTAAAGCAATAGCTGTGCCCTCTTATGGCCAATTTAACTATCGCTCCTGCAGAGTGTTATACCTTCCCTTCATTCTTTGTCTTATCATTGCTTGTCTTTGTTGCATAATTTTAATGCAACTTCAACTACCTTATGCCATTATACTATTCTAAAGCTACATTTAAGGTACATCAAGTAGAAAGACAGCAGCATAGCTCTTATCAGCCTTGGAAGACGTGATTGCACCAGTCCCAGTTTTCTTTAGGAAAATGAACCAGGTACTCTTGAGGTTAGTGATGTCCCTTCAAGTAAGCATATGGACATATGAACAGAAAAACACTGGGAGCAGGTGTGGAAATTTGCTATGATTTCAGAACAAAAACAGGGAAATAAAAAGGTCCAGCAAAGTGCTGCTGCATACCAAGATATCTGCTATGGATCCTGAACAATATCACTGATTACAAGCAGCCTGGCAGGAGTATTTTGGGGACCTGTCAGAAAACAGCTGAAGATCTACATTTTCCTCAGATGTACATTACCAAAAAGAGTAGAAGAGGTAAGATTTGACAATATCCACATTCAGTGGGTGACTCATCAGTCTTTTAGACATGGAAAAGCAGCACAATGCCAAGCAGGGATGAATCCACTAGCCAATTCCCATCGTATTTACTTTATAGTATAAATATTTATATATAGTGTTTACGGCAATTAGTTGATGGATTCATCCCTGTCACCATGCTGTTTGGAACCACTCTGCTCTATCAATCCCCCTAGTATTCAGCATTTAAGCAACAGCTCCTCCTTCTGACCCTAGAAAGAATGGCAGACAAAGCACGTGTGAATGAGGTGAGATGAGAGTATTGTAATCGTAATGGGTATATTAGATTGAGCCACAAGATACTGCAGCTATAGACCGAGGACGCTTAAGGTACCTGTCTCTTAACTACACCTTTTGTACTTAATCACAACTTCACCTTTCCAGAGCGAACCCTGCAATATCCAATTTCACTTACATGGTTTTTAGAACTGAATTTTCTCCTGAAATAAAAGAAAGACCATTGAAAATATCCACTCATAGAGCTGTAATGCAGTGCTGGACAGACACTCCATGAGGTGAGAAGGATTAAAAGCAAGAGTTGGAGTGCGATATTAGCATGTTTCTGCAAAAAATAAACAGATTGTGGGAAGAGATGACACCGCAGGCTTTTTATAGCTGTTGATTCCCAAATCACTGTACAGAAAGTGGCCATAGCTTGATGGCATCTAGCGAAGTTATCCAGAAAAAAAAAAATATGGCCTCTGTGTGTTGTTTGCAACAGAGAGAACCAGTTAAGTAATGGCCACAAACAGAACAATCACAGTCACGGTAGCATCATTAAGTTTTTCAATTCTGCTTCAGTCTTCCTAAATACAATAAGCAGTAGTCCAAGATTAGTGAAAAATGGTCAGTAATGCCATTACACTTAGAGCAGGGAATCTGCTGAATGAATTAAGATAGGGATGTAACAGCTTCCAAAAAAACCCAGGCATACTCAATTTCAGGTAAGTGATATTGCCAGTAGTTCATCAATTGTGAAAAAACACTAGCAGGAGCTGTTATTTTATCAGAGAGTAACCCTTTGACAGTTATCTTGCACCCAGTGACAGTGCTATTCGAGAATGGTAGCATATGAATTCAGAACAGAGCGTGTTATTCTAATGTTACCAGTGGCGTTAGCTAAACCACAACGTAAGCTGCTTGCTGAGCAAGCTCAGAAATAATGCAGTGGTACACCAACCCCTGAGCCAACTGGGGAGCCCAGAACCAGACACAGCACTGCAGATGTGTCTCACCAGTGCTGGGTACGGGGAAGGACTGCTCCCCTTGACCTTCCAAGTAATGCTCTATGTATCACAGCCCAAGCAGGGTGTCGGCCGTCTTTGCCACAGAAGCACACTGCTGGCTCCTGGTTAACTTCTTGTCCACAGGTGCACGGGAGTTATCGCCCACCAGCTGAGATTCTCCTTGTTGAACTCAGCGAGATTCCTCTTAGCTCATTTCTCCAGCTTGCTGAGGTCATGCAGAGAGGCAGCTCCCCCACCCTCTGTATCAGCCACTCCTGGCTGGGGGGCTTCCTGTTCTTTGGGAAAAAATAACAACAGATGGAAAAAACCAAACAACAACATTGGTAGCTTTAACATCTTTTGAAAATTGTTTTCCAAACAGTGTTTTCTATAGCCTTATAGTGTTTTCATGTTTAACTTGCCAGACTTTTCTCCCATATATAGATTCCAATTTGTGAAGAGAAATTTCTTACTTGTCGTGCCTCTACCAACATACTGCAGAGCCATGGCAAGCTGCTATTTGGCTCCATTATTATACACAGATTTAAAGGTCAAGATCTCAGAGTGAGCTGTAATGGCATGGTGCAGGTGAAGTGCCTTCCTCCTGTAGTTTTCTCTTCTGGACTATGCCTATTTATCAGAGTTCCAGGCATGGCTGCAAGATGACAACAGAGACCACAAGCCACCTGCATAGAGGGAATGGTCTCAGATACTTGAGAGAGATGAACCTGGAAGACCAGAGTGCTGGTGTTCATAAATGGCATATCCAAACAGAGCATGTGGAGAGCTTTGTTTCAACTCCTCATTCAACTCCTCAAAAGCAACCCTATGCAGACCACAGCTCCCAACATATAAGATTAAGGCAGGTAGCTGCACTCTCCCACAGGAAGGGCTCTTAACCTACTTTGCACCAGAGCCTCCCTGGACTATGCATTTTGGGAGAAGGGAGAAGAAAGAGGGAAGAGGATAATGGGGTGGTAGGGGAAGAGTCCTACAGAGCATTACAACTTACTGCACATCCTAGATCCCCACGATGCAAGAGCTCCTGACGCAGTAGAGCTCTCAGCCAGCACAGGGAAAACAATAATCTTTCAGTCCTTTCCCAGGAGACCAGGTCCAGGATTACCCTGCTGATCCTTCCTTACTCCTCTTCTGTTGCACCGTCCAATTCTGCATCTTCAACCCCCACCCCGGCTTCTCTCCTTGATGTACTGCACACATGTATACCTGCTAACCTTCATGAGCTCGAGGACAGAGGAGACAGGAAGAGTGAACTCATGCCTTCTCACCACTGCCCATCATCCTTCACTGTATATCAGCAATGAAGAAAACTCAGGCAACTCTTACATCTCAAGGGAAAACTGTTTCCCTGGCTCTTCACTCAAGGGAAACAAGAGCCAGGGAACAGCAATAAAACTCCACTGCACATCAGACCATACCAGTCCTTTCACAGCCTCTCAGAATGCTCGCCTGGACTCCAGGGTCTTTAGATCAGGCTCAGAAAAGGCAGGTGGGAAAATGAACAGATGCAGCACAAGCTTTCCGCCTTTAGATCAACAAGAGCACAGACACTGTCACTGCTAAGAAAGGCTGTAGCCCATCGTGCAGGGAAAAAGGCAACACAGTATCTCATGGACTTGCCTATTCCACAACATCCAGAACTTCAGAGCAAGACTAAAATGCTTTGCTTCAGATAGATTGCAGGTTATGAATGATGGAGTGATACCTGGTTGAATTAGGAATCAGTTCCACACACTGTGCTCTGTTCCCTCCACTCAAGTGCCAAAAATGGCATATAGTCATGGTCACAGAGCCTTCTTTCCACATGTGCTTATGCTCAGCTTGTTTCATGTTCATTCCACACTCCTAATTTCAGTGAGTTACTTCAGGACACAGCTTTAAAATGCTTTTCTGTATAACAACTAACAGATTGCTCAGACTTAACCACCAACGCCTCACAGAACAAAATGGAACATCTTGGCAGAGAGAAGAAATAGTAAAAGCTGTATTTATTTTTATTTCACAAGACAAAGGGAAAAAGGCCATAGGCTGCTTTGGTTTGATTCTCTCCTTATCAAACCTCAGAACGTTGACTTTACAGGGGAAAACAAACAAACAAACAAACAAACAAAACCAAACTACTCCATTTATCCAAAAAGGCACTTTCCTAGAATAAACAGTGCTACATCAAGCCAGATACTCATTGCAGTGAACCCCAAATACTCCCATATTCAGTTCATGGTATTACCACAGTAGAGTCCCCTGTTACACCTTCATGATTACCAGCCACCATTATGCCATCTGTGGTAGGGGTTCATAGCTCACTAAGAACGCTGTTGTTTAGCCCAAAGAGCCCAAAACAGAAAGAACTACAGAAGGAGAAACCACACCTTACTGACCACACACTAAACAGGGCTGACAACTTTGCAACTGCTTCTAAAGAAAGCAGTGAAAAAAACGCACAGAGTAGTGACAGGGGGAGTAGAGAATGAAAACAGCATCCACTTATACCACATAGTGTGTTGAAGAATGCTTATACAGTCAATAAGATCTTCTGGTTCCCCACAAAGTCTTTGTTCTTAAAGATATTCAGTGTTGGGAGAGCTGCAGACATTCAAAATCCTGAATGCCGCCAGGACAGACCATAAAACTGGGCAGAACGAAAGGGCAGCTTTACATATGCACACACACACACACACACGTGATGCCAGCCACTGGAGGAGTGTTTACAGCACCTCTGTCACTCCAGAGTAGCTACATGTGCACAGACCTCACACCCTGCAACACTCACAGGCAGGCATTCAATCAAAGCAGCAGTAGCCTCCGATCGACATCAAACACCTCAGCATTTGGGAAGCAGTGCACATCCTCCTTAAGCTCCCATGGCCATGTTCCCTGAAGGGCAGGGAACTGTTCTGTAAAAATTATGGGCAATTTGTCTTTCTCATTTTTATAAGAAAGTCTCTTTCTCATCAAAGAAGAAACAAACCTGAGAAAAAACAGAGAAATGTTGCATTCACAGTCTTTTGCATTTCTGACCGTTGCTTTGGCTGAACTGAGCAAACCTCACATTGCTTTTGGTTAACCTGGGAAACAGAAGAGGCCTCAGACAACTGCAGCCCTAGAAATCATTTGTGTCACACTCGGAGGGCTTGCAGGAAACACCATGTGAAAGAGCTGCCACTTTGAGGCCAGGTGACATTGACAATCTGACTGACTTGTGTT
Source organism: Coracopsis vasa (assembly GCA_026283785.1). Classification (NCBI taxonomy): domain Eukaryota; kingdom Metazoa; phylum Chordata; class Aves; order Psittaciformes; family Psittacidae; genus Coracopsis; species Coracopsis vasa. The sequence continues at coordinate 14,395 of JANHGB010048473.1, forward strand.
CATCAAAGGGGCCATTGGACCACCCCACTGCTGTTCCAAGGCATAAGAATAGGAGACACACTGGAGGCAGATAATATTTTACAGTACAAGAGGAAATGGCCAATGCTTTGCTCATCTGCATTAAGCCTACCATAGTGCCAAGCTCATGTGCCTTACCAATCCCCTTTAGAGTGTGGTGGGGACCAGATGTAATGATGCTGATGGTCTCGGTCATATTCTTGTTTCTCACTGCTCTTTCCCCATTATTTTCTGACAAGAATAGTAAGAGCATCGGTAAATCCTTTTGGCCATAAAGGGGCAGATGTTCTCCCACAGTTTGTCCAAGCTTGCCTCTGTGGTGGGAACCCTCAAAGGCACAACAGCACCTTGTGAAAGATATGTTGATTTTCTCCACTACAGTTCAGGAAGATGTTCAGGGAGAAGAGTAAAACTTCCCACTGTCTTTCTCAAGACCTCCTAGAAGAGATGTGCACTCCTGGACAGTGAATTGCAGGAGTACTCCAGGCTACTTGAAGAGGTCCACCATAAATGACTCATAAACGAATTTAGGCAGTACAAGTTCCCTATCTATCCTCTCTGTAACCTTGGAAATATAACGCATTTCTTTTAGGATCCATCCAAGTGCTGAAAGATCTGGTGCTTCTTAGATGCAGTTACAGACATTTGGTCACAAAGACAAACTCAGTGTAAAAGTTCAGCTTCTCCTGTGGCAGGTACAATTTAAGGTGTGATTTAGGTGAGCTCTCCTGTTCATCTCAGGGTGTTAATTTGCCACTACTATAAAATCAGTCATTGCTTCGCAAAAGCTCCTTCTAAACAGTGAGCTGGACTGAGATCCTCATGTTCTGATTTGCACCAAATTTTTACATATTTAGACCTAGGACCTCACACAGAGACTGCAGCATCCTGCTGCCTGCTCAGACCAGACATGAGAAAGTCTCCTCCACCAAAGACTTCAGAAGAGAAAGGAAAGAAAAGAGAAGGAAGCTGCCTTAGCTCTTTCTTTCCTGTTTTCGTCTACATTTTTCTCAGGGCACCTTCTCTAGCACATCCTTAACTTCCTCCTCAGTTCCTGTTCTTTGCTCTTCCACACTTTCATTGCTTTGAGGACTGCGCTTTAGAAGTCCTAAGAATCAGTCAATGAGATACGCATTTCTACAAACGCCTCTTGCAGGTTTGCAGCCACAGAAAGGGGCCTTATTCCTCTGAAAGGCTGCCACAAGTGGACCGGTATTTGCTCTTCTCCTGAGATTTCTTTGCCTGTCCAAAGCAGAAGACAGATCCTTCAGAGAAACAAATGTTACTGTGGTAGGCACTTAGAGTCAAGACAAAGAGCTGCATAGACACTTAGCTGAAGCTTCAGGCTCTACCTACACCCCACAAATGGCTTTTATCCTCAACTCTCAGCTCCTCACTTCAAAAGAAAGTTAATTTGTGATGGAACAGCTGGAGAGTTGTGAGCTCCCAGGCAACATCTCTTAGCTGACCATTGAGTCACTGCTGTACAGGGTCCTTCTTCATGATATTGTATGTGGTAGGGCAGAAGTGAGAATGCAATTGAGCCAGCAAAGCCTGGGATGTGATCTCTAACCTTGTCCCTTGGCTCTTCTTGTTCCATACCTCCAATTTTGTATCTCCTTGTTTTTTTATCAAAGCAAATACAAATGAAAAGTAATTAGGGAAATCCAGTAACTAGT
>JANHGB010048474.1:24336-37090 GCA_026283785.1 Coracopsis vasa
GGTGCCATGGTTTAGTGTGAGGTGTCCCTGCCCATGGCAGGGGGGTTGGAACTGGATGATCTTAAGGTCCTTTCCAATCCAAACCATTCTATGATTCTATGACAGCACCCATGCACGTCCCTGCTGAGGGAAGCCACATGTCTAACCCACCCTGCAGAGCTTGGAGAGGAGAGACTGTTAGCAGTATATGGAGACAAAAGAGGAAGGACCAGAGGGACGTGTGCAGCACAGGAGATGGGACACCACGATATTACCCTCCTTTCCCAGGGCTTTCCTGAGCTCTCCCAAACTTCCCACCTGCTGGAAACCAGTGCAGGGATGCGCTGTGCCCGTGGAGTTGTGCTCGTTCCAAGTGAGTGTTAACATTGTTCTGCCGCTTTGTGTTGGCATTTCGAGAAGCTGTTGAGCTGCTTCAGTAGTGGGATGCTGTCCTCCTCGTGCACCTCAGGCTGCTCAGCCCGGCTCAGCTCATGTATAATCCATGGGACTGCCCCAGAATGTTTAACCCAGAAAAGCGATGGCTGGAAGACGTGATAGCTCTCTATAAGTGTTTTTGGGGAGAAAGAGAGGGAGGGAAGGGTAAACATCAGCAGGGCAGCTTGTTATTTAAACTACAGGCCAGCGCTGGCACAAGAGCAAATGGGATAAACTATTCATGAATGTATTTGGAGTGGAAATGGGAAAAACTGCTGAAGCCATCAGAAGATGAGGGAAAAGCCTCCTGAGAGCAGCGAGGGGCTGGCTCAGAGCCTCATGGGCTGAGCAGGTCACCTTGGTCCCACACCCCACGGGTCCACACAGGAGGAGCTACACCATGTCCTGCTGCCCCCCATTCCTCTGCCCTCCCCAGGTGCCATCACTGCCCCACGGGGCTTGTGCTGTGCCTTGTGCGGCTCAAAGCTTTCCCCTCGAGAGGTGGGAGAAGACTCGTGGGGAGCAGCACCCCTGGAATGACCATATCTACACAGGGCACTGTCCTTATTTATCCAGCTCAGCTCTTCATTTCCTTTGCTTAAGAGAAGGGAAATTTTCCTTTCCTATTTGCAAGAAGCCTCTGTTCAATCAGGACAAGCAAAATTACTTTAAATTCCTAAGCTTTTTGCTGGGAAAGGGACCCCTCACATGGAATTGGCTGCAGCAGTGGGGGACGGAGGTGGTGGTCACTGTGTGGAAGAGGAGTGGGGCTGGACCCACCAGCTCTGTCACCCAGGAGGGGACAGAAATCACTCCCAAGGAGCTGTTGGGGTTTGGTGAGAGGCCCTGGTGACGGTGATGGGTGAGAATAGGGGGTCCCACATGGCATGGCATGAGCATGACCCACACCAACACTGCAAAATCACGTCCCTGTGTGCTCCTGCTCAAGCTTTGCATGGACAAGCTGTTCCCAGCTCTTGGTAGGTCCCAGTGTTGCATAAGGGCATCAAATGTCTGCAGCAGCAGCTACAACAAGCCCTTTGCCCAGAAGATGCACTTCAGATTGGAGACTCTCAGACACCCCCCACTCCTGCACCATTCCTGCCCTTATTCCTCCATCTTCCTCTCCCTTCTCCCTGCACTCTCTTTTCCAGATGAGATAAACGCTGTGCTAGGTCTTGTCTGAGTTTGCTCCTGACCTTCAGCTGATAGATCCATGGAGAGGTTCCCCAGACCCTGCACCCAGCTCCCAGCAGGCTGGACTCTGACATTGCTATGCAGAGTACAACCAGCTCCAGAGAACCTCCCAGCTCCAGAGAACCCTATCCTGGATCGACAGAAGTGCCTGTGCACCAAAGACTGTGTTTGCATTTATGTGTTGGAGGTTTTTATTCAGCAACATATGTTTAGTAGCAGATGCTTCCTATGGGAATGTGACCGAAGAAGGGATGCCTTTGACTGACCCTCTTTCCACACTGTGCAGACCCAAGGGGGAAATGGAAGGCAAACATTTGTCTTCAGAGGTTCAGGAAGCTGCGTTTCTACCCTGACAGCCCCTTCACCCTGCACAAGAAGTCTCCCTGCGCCTGCAGAGATCTGTGCTTACCAGCTCCGGTGGATAAACAACTGTGGCCTCTTGCCAGCCTGCGTTTATCTCGCAGCAAAACTCACATCCACATTATATACAAACGAGGTGTAGCCTGGGATCTTCTGGTTGGTTCCCAAAGCAGCCTGGAGTGCTGGAAACATCGCACATCTTTGAACTAGGGAATGACAGAGGCAGAGTTGTTCCTGGAGCTTCCCCAGAGCCTGAAGTTTGGACACTAGTAGCTTGGATGTGCTCTTCAGACAGTATGGGCTTGTCAGCTCTTCCTTTTGACTGGATCAGGCCTGATCCCTGAAGCCCAGGATCACAGGGAGCTCCAAAGGTCATGGGAAGCAGCTTCTCCCAGGTCCAGGAGCACATCTCCATCCATGGGCTGCTGTCCCACTCCCCACATGGATCTTCCTCCATTTCTCCTCTTCCTTGCCCCTATCATGTTTAAATACAGAAGGCGGAGGCATGGTATGTACCAGTGTGTACCAGTATGGGTGACTGGAGGTGGAAGACTCAGCCTCCATGCCCAGATCCCAGACAGGCTCTTGGTCACCTCTTGAGTTTGTCCATTTGACTTTGCTGTCTCTGGGATCTGCAGCCATGTGCTGGGGCTAAACCGTGCGCTCCAGGCTAAAGACACAAAGCTCTTCTGTAACCTGGTTGGTACAAGGTGTTGGAGCAGTGTGCAACCTGTTAGAGCCCTGAGCCGAGCTCTGCCCTTCCCTGCCAGCAATGCCTGGCTCTCCTGCACACGTGCTGTGCCTCACTGCCTGCAGAAGCAAATCTGCTGGAAGGGAAAAGGGGTTCTCTGCTTCTGCCTGTGCCACAGCAGCATCAGCTCCAGGGCAGCGCCTCCAGCCATGAGCTGCAGCCCTGAGAACTGCTGTGTGGAGCGTTAGAGCGAGAGCATCTCCTCCCTTGGCAAAAGGAGCCTGGACTTTGTCACTTCCCATTTCTCAACATCCAAAACCTGAGCGTTCAACATTGCAGTCTCCAGCCTTCCCCTGCTGACTCCTCAGTGCTCCCCATTGCCACCTCCAGATAGGAACCAGTGCTTGGATGCAGCTGGGGGGCCAGCAGGTCTTGTACCCCCATCCAAACGTGCCTGTGCACAGTGATCTTAAGGTCCTTTCCAACCCTGACTATTCTATGATTCTATGGTTCTCTCAGCAATTGCAGTGTACAGGCAAGCACAGGAGCAGGGTTTGTCAGAGCAGAACTCAGAGCTCCTCAGTGTTAGATGGCAATGCTGCAGCTTGCCTGCTGAGCTGTCACAGAGCTCCTCATGCAGGTGAACCCACAGGCGGGAGTGACGCTGGGAGGGGGACAGTGTGGCATCAAACATCCTGCAGAAGGCATGGGCAGAGATGTGTTTTCTGTGCTCTGGATGGGTTTGCTTGCTTGGTTTGGGTATAAAAGGCTGCTTCCCTGGGATAGCTTCATCAATGCAAGGAGTTTTGCTGGTATAATGTGGTGGTATTTGTGTACCAGCAAAGCGCTTCTATCGAAAATCCCCAATGAGCTTATTATAAACTAGTAGCTTAACCGTGATGCTAACCTTAGCCAAGTGGCAAGAGGCAGCTCCCTGCTCATATAACCTTTCTGTGTACAGTTGTTCCCCTGGTTTTCACTAATGAATTATGATCAACCAAAACATACAGCCTTACAGCCTGACATTGCAGTGATTTGCTGTCCATCCAAAGGGCACTGTTCCACTACAGTTTCAGGGACAACAAGGGAAAATGGCTGGATCTGTGGACCTGGGGAAGACAGGAGCATCCTCTTAACAAAAGCAAGCTCCTTGAACCATAGACCCATTCAACCCAGCACCCTCCTTCAGGAGGGATCCCATGGCAGCAACCAAACCCCAGGAGAGAGGACAGATTCCTCAGCTCAGGTCCTGGAGACACATTTTGGAAAGAGAATTCCTCTGGGATGCCTGTCTAAGCCTGTCTGTGACATCTCAGTCCCCTGAGTGATGAAGAGCTGCTGAGGAGCCTTGCAGCCCAATGGCTGGAAACAGCAATGCTGGCAGGAGGCAGCAGAAAGGTACAGTGCAAAGGGTTCCTTTGGTTCCATGCCACTACCTGGTGCTCCATCCCGGGAGGCTGTCATTGTCTCCTCGCAAGCTCCAGAGGGTTCTGCTCATTCTCCCTCAGCAGATGATGAGATTCTCTTGAAGAATCGCAAAATATGGTCACTGGGAAGCACAGAGAGGAGTGCACAATCCCTGCTTCAGGTCTTGGGATTGTTATTAGCGCAAATGTACCTCCACAAGCTGGTTTAGATGGTTTCTTCATCACAATCTGTTAGGCTGATGCCAGCACAAAACCCCTCTATCTGTAGAGCTGTCTGTCATTTAGACCTAAGGTTTTAAGACACTGCAGTCTTCACAGACACCTTTGCCTGTTGTGCTCCATACAGCACCCACCTGCCTCATCAACCACATAACCTGGTTTTGCTGGGGTGGTCCTAGGCCTCAGAAGTGGCACAAATGGATTTGGAGTTCCTGACCTGGAAATGCACTGGGTGTATTCATCCCATCATCCAAAACACTTGATGTTTTAAATGTTATCTCCCAGAACTGTTTCTGTTGGAGGCACAGCCCCCTCATAGGGGAGCCGTCTCCGAGGTGACAGGAGCTCAGGATGACAAGCATTCCAGGTCACCAGTAGTGAAGGACAGCGTGAGGAGCTGTGATGTGTTAAACCCAGGTTAATGTGCTCCTGCAAACTCACCTCATACTCTGCTTTCCAGAGCATCCAAAGCCACCAGGAACTCCCCAGGCCAAGCAATTTGCCCATCCTCCTGCAGCAGCTGACAGTCTCAAGCCTAAAGGACATTCAAAAAGACACAAGCATTCAGATGAACACTAAAAGGTGCCTTTTGGCCTCAACTCCTCCATAATTTGGAGGCCAGAATGTTGCCTCTTCCCTTCAAACCTGTTCTCTGCTTTACATCAGAGACTGCAAACCCAACGTGTCCAACAGACCCACCTCATCACCTCACCAAAGGACACCAAAGGCAGTGCCCTCACTGATGGGATGATCCATCCCAAGGTGACACCACACTGCAAGACACCACACCACACAGCATGGGGCTTGCTGGGTCCTGTGGGTCCTGCTCAGGTTCTTGCAGAGGGATGGGCTGAGGAGCTCCCCTGGCTTGTAAATCAGCCACGTGTGGATGGAGATTAGACCTGTGGGGGTCTGCAGTGGGGTCTGCACTGTGATAACCACAAGCGCAGGGCTGAAAATTGACTATTAATTGACTATATTGACTATTGACAGGGGATTTTAATAACCAAGGAGGCATTTTGGGAAGTCCCCCAGAAGTCCAGCAGGGAACAGACCACCCTGCTCAGGCCAGAAGCCTCCTCAGATCCTGCTGAGCTGTGTGTGAGAGATGCTCCAGCATCCGGACATACAAGTCTGCATCTCCCCCAGCCTTCACTCCAACACATCCCATCCCTATCTGGGGCAGAGCATCTGTGCAGCCCTCCAGATGTCCTGCTGCTGCTCTTGCAAATCTCTGCTAGAGGAGTCCACCCTGGGAAAAGGCTGATGCCGGTTTCTTTTTCATTTTCAAATTGCTGACAACCACTTTCTGTCCTTAGATGTGTTTTTTTGCTTTGGGCTTTTTTTATCAGTTCTTGTGAAACCGAATTAGTTTGTGACCAGATGGGACCCTGGACCTGCTCTGAGCCTACAAACACAGCAACAGCTCATAGATCCGCTGCAGCTCTTGGCTCTCAGCCTGACCCTACTGCCTATGTCCGTCCCCAGTGTGTGTCACCGGTGCTGGGACAGTCTGCTCATGGCAAGGGGAGTCACCTGCCAATCACCATCCATAGGTTAAATTAGCCATGATGAAATCTGGGGCAGTTCCTGGCTGTCCCCCACCTCACCATCCCTTCCCTGCTGTTCTACTGCATCATCACTGTCCTGCCCAAACATCCCTGAGCCCTCATCTTGGCCCTCAGCACTTCTCACATCATCATTACCCACAAGCTGCAGCTCCCAGACACTCCCCAGGCACCCTAGTGCACGCTGTGTCCGTGCTCCCACCCCTCTTATTCATCTGCCCACATCTATGGGAAGGCCACAGTGCCACTGCCCACATCACCCATCTTTGCTCGCTCTGCTCGGTGTCTGTCCCTTTCCTGAGCAGAGCAATGCCTGGCCTTGAAGTCTGTGACACTCTGGCCTGGCTCGCTTTGAATTAATAACTTCCATTTCACAGTGCCAGGATTCCATTGAACCCTTTTCCTTATTTTTCACATGATTGCCAATCTCTTTTGTTTCACTAGCCGGGTCTAACCATTTCTCTAACTGTCCAAAAGGGCCATTAATCAAATGAGCAGCCCCTGCTCCACACTGTACGTGAGACACATTTCTGTGTGCAGCCCTGTGGAAGTCAGCTTCTCCTTCGCATGGCTGGACCTGGGCTCTCGAGCGCATCCTGCAGCCTCACCACTGGTCCACTCCTCTCTCCATTGTCTTTGGCTGCCATTCTGGCTGATGTTCTCCAACCTGGGCTCTTTGCTGGGACCTGGATGTGTCACCTCATCCTCCTCAGCTCCTCAGCTCCTCAACTAGCAAGGATGGAGGTCCTGCTGAACCTCCTTGCCCTGGTCAGTGCAGGCTGTCATCTGGTCATAGGCAGCATGAAAGGAGCGGTGTGGGTATGGATAAGTGGGTCCAGGAAACTTCTGCAGCAGCATCAGGGTTTGGCCTGGTTCATCCCACTGCCTGCTTCATAGAATTATAAATCATAGAATCAAATAAGTTGGAAAAGACCTTTAAGATCATCAAGTTCAACCATTACCCCGGTACTGCCAAGACCACCAACCCAACTTCCCTTCTGGTTCATCTCCCTCCCTGACTCATCTTCATCTTCCCTTCTGCTTCATCTTCCCTTCTGGTTCACCGCCCTGCCTGGCTCATCTCCCTGCCTTGTCCATTTGATCTGCAGCATGGATCTGAGCCACTCTTGCATGGGGAGGCTAGCACAAGTGGGAAGAGAAGAGGGTGCCTTCACATCCTGGCTATGCTCCAATGGGATGCAGAGAGGGCAGGAAGAGCAGGGACTGTCATGCCTTAACTGGGCTCTGCATGTGGGCTGTACTGGATGGTTGTTTGTGCTTTGCCAGCCCTCAGGTTTGTGCACAAGGATCTCTGGGCCCCCCATCTCTTAGCAAGTGCCAGGGAGGCCAGGGCATGCTGGCTTCTTTCTGTTTTCATGGAGCCTTATGGTTCCAGTGAGAGATGTTGGGGGTCAGGTCCTCCACCCCCTTTGCCAGCTGTGCTTGGACAGTTTGATGCTGCATTTGAAACTATTCCTGAACACCTGAGCCCTCAGCAGAGCTTCTACTTCCAGGCAATTGGCTTTGACCTCTCTGTAGCTGTAGGGCATCCCTGTTTCTCCTAGAAAGCCTCTAGACAGAGCTTGAACTTCCTCCAGCGCTCCTAGTATTATTTCATACACTTCAGTTATTTGCTTCTTCTTCATTTAGGAATAAGGGCTTCCAGCTCCCTCAGACACAGTGTTTGTGCAAGCTCTTCTTTTATCACTGGGCCTCCTTGCAAAATGCTTCCTGGAAAGATGAAACAAGGCAGAAGGTCAGTTTAATCTGACCAGAGGTAAGCATCTTCACCCGTTAATCACCCCCAGCCCCTCTCACAGCAGGGTTGGGGTGCGTGCCAGGCTCTATCAGATGGATCTTGCCTGGAAGTGCATTTTTCTCTGCTGTGAGTGCAAATGGAGCAGAAATGAGTGGCCCGGTTGGTGAGATGCACACCACAGACATCTAAAGCCAAGAGAGAAGGACTCTTCCCAGGTCTCTGAGCACGTTCCTCCTGCACACTCGCACCCACAGGCACGCTCACACTATGTCAGGCAGGGCAGCATCTTCTTCCAGGAGCCATATCCCAATATCAGCATCCGCAGAGGGGAACTCAGCAGCAGTGAATTGATTTTCCTGCAGGGCTTTTAGCTAATAGATGTCCTGCTCTCACCCACTCCCATCCCACGCGTCCCTTATTCCAGAGGGGCTGCCTGCCTTCCCAAGGCTGAATGTTAAGGAAGATCTGTAAGACTTTGTCCAGTGGTACAACGTATCACAAAGGCATAAAGCCTTAGCTAATAACATGGGGAAACAGGGCAACAGTGCCATTGCATATGACACGAATAATTGAGGCAAATCAAGCCTGTAGATGCATGAACAGAATGACCTGAGAGTGTAAATATGTGTTCCAGTAAGAGAAAGAGCATGCATCTGAGAAAGGAGGTGAGCATGACTGTGAATTCATGTGCCATGGCCATGGTTCACCATGGATGTCCTCCTCCACTCACATCCTCTTTAACCAGAGACCACTGACCATGCCAGGATGCAGAAGCGGGATAATAGATGCTGTCTTCATGTTAGAGGTTTGGGCAAAAGCTGCCCCATACAAGGTCCTTAAGCTGCAGCTGATCACAGGTGAAGCTCACAGGTTCGCTTTCCTGCAGGTAAACTGTGAGGAACATGCTCAATGTTCCTCTTTTCATGTCACCTGGAAGCAAACATGCCAGGAGCCAGCCAACGTCAGGGTGATGAAGTGCTGCACCTCAGGGCCTTGGCATGCAGGGGACTGGAAAGGGCTGGCATGGCTTTGTTGAGGAAAGAGATAACAGGTGGGGATGTGGTGCAGGGTACCTGTTCTTTACAGGTATCGTAGAATGAACAGCCTGTCCCCCTGCTTGCCTCTTCTCAAAGCGAAACAGAAAGTGCCAGACCATTAAACCAGAAGGCAACCTAATTAAAACTGATAAAAGGAAATGGTTTCATATGTACTGCAAAAGCTTAGCTGGAGGGACTCATGACCACAAGGCATGCCTAAGGATGTGGATTTAGCAGGGATCAGAAGAGGGTTAGATCTGTAAATGGGTTAGACGAGGTCCCCGGTGGCCACCCTTGGATGGGATCACACTTTGCCTTAGCCAGGAGATAAGCCTGCAAGCTTTGGGCCATAAATCAACCACTTGCTTATGCTTTCAGGCATATGCAAGGAAAGGGATCCCTGCCAGGGGATATGGCAGAACCTTGTCTGGAGGCTGGAGATGAGGCCAGACCACAGCCTGAAGGGGAAATGCAGGCTCCAGTGGTAGTATTTGAGACTGGGAAAGAAGCAAGAGAACCATGGACAGAAGCAGCAGAGCTGGAGTGTCCCGTTGGAGACAGGACCTCACCACTGCTTTCGAGATCCACCAGATGCCTCGTCCCTGCTGCAGGTCCCAGCTCTGTCTTTCTGGAGAGCACTGGTTGTTGGCTGAGATGTGGAGAGAACAGGAATCTGCTTCTGCCTGCAGGTATGAGGAGGGAGCAAAGAGCAGGAGCTGGTTTTGGAGTGGGATGTGGTTGTCACAAGGATGGGGACTCTGGGCAGGGTGGGAAAAGCCCTGGAGGTGCAGGGCTGAGCCCTTTCTGGGACAGGAGAGTGCAGCTGTGCTTACAAACCCCAAAGACAGGAAACCCAACAGTGAAATGGGGATGGAAACACCTCTGGCAGGTGACACAGAGCCTGTGCATTGTAGCTGCTGGTATCAGTGACCATTTGGCACTGGGAAGAGCCCTGATGCATCCCCATGGACTTTTGGGACCTGTAAAATCAATGCTGCTTATAGACCCTAGGATGGGCACCACTGGTCCCACAGCCCCTCGGGGGGGATGCCTGTGGCAGGCAGTCATCCCTCCAGCCATGGGGAGAAGCAAAGGGCACCACCAACCGCAGCCCAGAGAAAGCTCCACACATAAAGAGCCACAGCAGTGTCAAACCCATACAAAACCCTTTCTAAACACCAACAGAACATTATAGCAAAAGAGCTTTAAAGACTAAAGAAAGGCACAGGAATAACTCTTGGTAAGAGCCATGACACCAGCGCTGAAAGCATCGGTCTGGCTATTCCAATTGCAGGGATTTTCAAAGAGACTCCGAGTGTGGCAGGGACCCACAGGCACTTCAGAGCGGGGGAGATGTGAATGGTGAAGTTGGGGCTGCTTTGACACGCCAGCCTCTCCGCCACGGATAAAGGATCTCTTTCTAATCAGCAGTGCTGGGACCCAGCGGAGCACACGCAGAGCGGGGGGTTCCCAGGGTACATTCTGCACATTGAATTCAGGCAGCAAACAGCAAGCGAAAAGGAAGGAAATAAAGAAAACCCGGTTCATATAATTAAAGTGTGAGTGAAGAGAGAGAAACCGGGCTCGGCGCTGGGTGAGCTGGGGAGTGCTGGAGCCAGGCAGCTGGAAAGAAAGGGCAGGGGGGGAGCAATTGTGGTAAAAACCTGGAAAATTCATTTTGAACAAACTCATTAGAAGGATTGCAGGCCTGTCCTCAGAGGGGCAGAGGAAGAGCTATTGTGGAGAGTTATTGTGCTGCGCAGGAAGGACTCGGCGCTGCAATGGCACCAGACTATGGGAGGCGGATGGCAGGGCTCCAGGGCTCTCCGTGCTGGGAGCGTTAAACCCTCTCAGGCCAGCAAGCCCCAAGGAGCAGGTGGATTAGGAATTTCCTTGGATGCAGAGCAGCCACAGGCGGGAGATCTGTGCTGTGGAGCCGCTGTGCTGGCCGGTGCACAGCACTCCCTTGGCAGAAAGAGAAGCTGCCTCTTTGCCATCTTAAAGCTGCAGGTTTGTGGTTCTGATCCAGTTTCACCAGCACCCCAGGAGCACGGGGGCTTGGAAGGGGTGGCAGCACTAGGGAAGAATGGAGCAGGACCCTGAGAGAAGGCAGCGGCTCCAGTTTAACCTGTGCTTTACCCCAACATCAAACAAAGCTTGCTTTGCTGCCTGTAGATGTATGCCCTTTTGCTTATACCTATGAGGGCTGGCAGCTCTCCACACTGCTCCAAGCTGCCCCATGCACCATCCCAGCATCACCAACAGACTGGGGGGAATGGAGATCCATCACCCTAGTTCTCTGCCATGGGTTTGGTCAGCAGGACCCCATAGACATTGCAAGACTGGCTGCAGGTCCCCTCATCATGTCATGGGGGCCCTCCCTGTCACATGGGAGATGTTGAACACCCCGGGTTGCGCCTAAGGAGCTGGTGGCAGCAGGAGGACAGGACATTAACTCCCAGGGTGTCAGTGTGATGGGGACATTCCACTTCATCTGTCAGCAGCGATCTGTACACAAGAAAATCCCCACACCAGGCACTCGCCATGCTCTCAGTGGTGAAATGGAGCCACAGACCTGACTCTAAGGAGCTGATCCCAGCTTCCCGCAGTTTCCAACAGCGTGCAGGTGGGAAGCACAGCTGGCAGTAAAAGATGCTCTGCCCTGTGTTACTGTGGCATGGTTTATAGGGAGAATTAACTGGTGAATGGGGTTGTTTTTACTGGCCTAATGATCTCCATCGCGAGGTTTTCTCACTGGGGGCAGTTCAAAACATGCTTTATGCCACCACGTGCGCTGCTGTGGCCTCTGTGTGCAGCGACACGAGGGGGAGATGAAGGAGAGCATCATGGCTGGGAGTGCATGGAACTGTCACTGAGGTTCACAGCACAACTTTATTGCCAGGCGAAGCTGCAGAGCAGCCGCCGTTGCTCTGACAACAGCCGGAGGAGCGCGGTCCCTGGGTGAGGAGGATGTGAGCTCAGTGTGAGCTGGACCAGCACCACCAGCTCTGTGCGCCCGCAGAAGGGGCCTGGCCTGGCCCTAAAGGGCCTTTCCTTGCCCCAGCACATGATATAATCTTTGGCCTTGTGCATACCTGCTTTTAGGAGCAAACCATGCCTCAAGTGCATGAAATAGCTCCAGTCCCTGTAGTAAAGCCCTTGTTTTCCAGGGTGGTCTGGCTGTCACTTCAGCAGCACAGTGCTATGTCAGCCACAAAGTACCATGTAGAGGTCCACCTACACTCAGAGGAGATAACCTTGACGATGCCTGTCCCTCACCCAGCATCCCTTGCTAGAAACAAGCTGGTGAAAAGAGACATAAAATGTGTCCATCATTCCTTCACCACCTGGATCAGACAAAGGAACAGGTCTGGATGCAGGCAATGGAGTACATGATCTGCAGGGCTTGATACCGTGGTCTGTCCTGCTTTGTCAGGGCTGGGAAGTGCTCTGTGTGGTGCCCAGTTACGGTGTCACTCGCTCCGTCTCTGCAGAGGGAGCCTTCACGTTTCACCCTGGGTTTGGTTTCCAAGTCATTTTTGGTGTTGCTGTGCTTAGGTCTTGGATGTGGCTGTGCACTTGTCTGCTCCAGGACCCTGACTTTGGTGTCCTTTCCCCATTCCAAACACTGTCTGGCTTTCCTTTATGTGCCGGATTTTCTCCAGGACCATTCCCAGTATGACAGATATTCTGATGTCTCACTCCAGGGCAATGCATGCAGGGAGAGACCGAGTGGAGACTGAGAAAAGAGCTGCCACATCAGCAACCCTCAGCTGACCACATCACAGATCACAGCCAACCTCAGTGGGACAAGAGTAGCTGCTTCCCCAAAAAACCCTCTGCATTTTATAAAGGGTTTTCCAGGCCCATACAAGATCTCCGGCCAGGTCAGGTACTCCCAGCACTTCACAGAAGAAAAACTGAGGAGCTTGGGATCATCTCAGCCTTCTCATGGAGATGAGTACAAATCCCCAGGAAGGGTAGGGGAGATCCTGGCTCAAAACTGAGAGAGAGAAGACACAGGGGTGAAGGGATGTGTGCTGCTGAGCAGGGGGGACAAGGTCTGACACGGAGAAGAGTTT
>JANHGB010048478.1:0-68274 GCA_026283785.1 Coracopsis vasa
TGGGTCAGGTGTCCTGTCTCTGCTTCCTCCCAGCTTCCCCTTCTCCCTGGCAGAGCATGAGACTCAGAAAGTCCTTGATCAGAGTAAACACCACTGAGCCACAACTGAAAATATTGGTGTTATCAGCGCTGTTCCCAGGCCAAAAGTCAAAAACACAGCACTGCACCAGCTACTAAGAAGAAGAAAAATGACTGCTACTGCTGAACCCAGGATGCTCACCCCATTTTTACTCTTACAGCAAGCACAGAATGAGTAGAGCAAGGAGCATGGAAGCAGGTTACTTGTCACCAGAGCCATCAAACCTGTTTATTATGATCAGAGTAATTATATTATTATCCATGTTAGTTTATTAATGAATGATACAAAAGGAGACAATGACTGAGTTGGGCTCTCAGATCTCCACTTGAGTTTCCATGAAATAAGCAAACAGTTCTGTGAACAGTAAAACTGCCAAAAGCATGTCCCTGTGGATTTATTACAACTGTAAGTTGTGCAAAAGTTCAAGTTCTCATTGAGCTCCTCAGGGGTACGAGTATTTCTGTGTGGATGGTCTGGTGTTTAATAAGACTTGAACTGTCAATAAGCTCTCTCCTGTATTTCGATGCCCATTTTCATTGAACATGCTGCATTTTGGAGGCAACATCAAAGCTACAGAACTGTAACATGCCTTACAAATTATCTTTCAATAGCTGCTACTACATAGAAGAACAAACTTTACTAACAAAGCATCCATACACTGCAGAATCCCCACCCCTGCCATTTCTTTCCCAAATAACATTTAATTTAAGACAAGTCAAATGCTTTCACAGACAGTTGGGAATTTGAAGAAGACATTTTAAACTTATAAAAGTGTAACAGCACGGAATTACAAATTACAACATACACCTTGGGCATTCAGATATTCAACAAATTAATTTGATCAATTCTTTATACATCTCAATAAAACTTAATTTCCTGCAACAACTGTACATGATTTTAATTCTCACACACTATAAAACACAGTCTAGGCAAAGCTGATGTCCTGATGATGACCGTGTCTAATCTACAGCTTTGAGTAATTTCTAACTTTTTGGTGCTACTTTACATAACATCAGCACAAAAACGTTTTCCAACAGTTACTCAGACCAAAATGCCTCAGTGGAGTTATTCCTAACACGTACCTCTTGAGACTCCTGCTTCCCACAAAGTGTGATGTGGATTCTGATGATACGATACAAGCTTTTCTTGTTGATTTCATTTCCAACATGTTGTCACTGTTGTCAGAATGAAAATAATTTCCCACTGAACCCATGCTAGGCCCTTCTTTTGTCTTAAGAACTTAAAAATCACTAGGTAACATTTTATATAGTGGAAGCAACATTTCACTGATTTAGGAACATTAGTAACAATATTGACTTAAAATTTCAAATAATATATATATACATGAAAGTTTGTGTATACATGTTTTAAAGTGTAGAATTTACACTCCTACAAGGGTGAAGGACAGAAAATTACATGCCTATGCATATAAATATATTGACCTCACAGCTATAGTTTTTCTCCACAGCTAGAACACCCAAATGCAATAAATCCATTTGTAATCATCCTCCAAGCACAAGAAAAGTTTCCCATAAATGTTGTCATTTGACCTTTTCAGAAAAGGTCAACAAAAGGCCATTGATCTCTCATTGGATTTCGATTACACACACTCTGAACCAAGGATCTGTACATTTACTGCTCTCATTCATCACACAGTGTTGATTACATGAAACATCCAAATTCTGACATTTCAAAGGTCAGTTTGCAAGTTTTAAAAATTCCCCTCCATTATTCATTTTACTGCATGCTCTGTTCCACAAGTAATCAGTTAGAAACACAAGTTTACTACTTGAACTAAATAATTTATATCAGAAGCTCAGATTTGAGTGAAATTAAAACATACTAAAATGAAAGACAACTGATTACGCTAGTTACTCATCAGGGAAAATATTTTGCTCAACATAAATATCTCTAAGTTTATACAGCTGTAGGGATGGTTGTGGGTTTTTTTGGGGGGGAGGGGGCTGGTCTTCTTGGTTTTATTAATTATATTCTAGATAAAGGTGTGAAACCAAACTTGAAAACAAGTGGTGGGTATAGTTTTAATTTCTGAGTTACCACACTGCCGTGTATAATGTCAGTAGCATTACCGGTACCCAAATTTCTTGGGTTCAAGTTCACACTCAGGCGACGCAGCAGGCACATCTAAGCAGCTCCTGCATTCCATTTGAACCTTTCAGTGAAACACATACTCTTTTTAAATGTTCATAGATGTCTTCTCCCATATGTTTTAGTCATTACAACTATAAAAATTGTCATAATTGCACATCATCATATTACATACAAATAAAGAATTTATCCAAAATCTTAATTCGGTGTTCCATTGTGATAATAAAGTGAAATTGTTAGTTCTGAGCATTAACATGATGCTCAATTTATCAGGAAAGGGGAACACTCACCTGCAATTTATTTCTTTTTTAATGAGTCTCAAAGGTACTTGCTTCCCTTACCGAGAGTAATCTTTGTACAAAGGTATTTCTAACCGAGCTTGAAAAACTCACAGGTGCACATTTTCATACAGACACAGCTACTGCACTAACCTGTAAAATGATACTAGAACATTAGTGGCTTTTTATGAGGTTATCAACAATTTGATATGCGCAGATACCATTCAGTACATTTGCAAGATCATCTCCTGGTTTTCTTTTACCCTCACCTGTCCTGCCCGCCCTGGGGTTTTGCCACAAAATTATACTGCCCTTTTAATTACTTATGGATATTTAACTTCAAGAGAAAGACTGAACATCTGAAATGGTAGGTCCCTTGCTCTACAACTACTGCACATAGATGAATGCTGTACAACTGTTGACCTCTGTGGTACTCTTTGTGAAGCGCTTTTTCACATCAGTGGTCCATACAAAACCTGGTGAGCTTTACTGACTTGAATTAACCAGGCATTTATATGGATCTCAGCTGGAATTTTTCTGTTAGAAGAAAAGCTATGGGCTAGGGTAGAAATAAACGTTTCTTAAACTTTGAGAGTAACAAACATGAAACCTAATAAACTCACAATATTGTGTTCAGGAATCCTGAAACATTTTGTTGGTGCACATTTTAATAGGCTGAACTGACCTGTGTCATTACATCTTGACTTTATTTTCAGCATATTATTATTCACTGAGGCATATTTTGGTAGGGTATATGGGGTATGAGGGGTTTGTATTTTGCAGTGTTGCAGAGTAATGATATGCTTAATCCAGAATAGCTGAATAAATATCAAATCTTATAACTCTAGTATTGCCACAGGACTGCAATAACATTTGCCCTTTCCCTTTGGAATATTTGGTCAGTACACTTCAAAATGCATAACATAGATCTGCTCAGGAGTGGTGTTATGACTTTTTATGTAGGAAACAGTTTCTATATCAACATTTCATATTGGCTGCCATTCCTGAAAGCCATTTTGGTTTGATTGTAAAGCACACAGTTGAGGTCCAGAATCACTAAAATCTCTCAACTGTTTTAATGCCACAGAAGATGGTAAGAACCACAAAGTGCCTCAACCGAAATGGCATGTAGAAAATGTTGCATCTGAACATACAAGCTCACAGATACAGGATTAGACCTTTGATGTGCCCATGTAACTTATCCACTATAAGGCATAGAAGAAACGTCCCTGCGTTAGTAAATTCCTGAATGTTAGAGATCAAAATAAAGTAAGTCATGTGCTTTCTATTCCCACAGCCCAGAGACTTTTTTGACATATTTTTTGGAGATCTACAGCATGTCAAATGGCTGCTCTTGGTCAAACCAAGAACTGAACTGGTCCCTCAGGTCCTTCAATTTAAGAAGTGAAAAAACACTTAAATTACTTCCTTCTCCATCATTTCCATGTCCTGCACTGATGATGTTTTTTCCTGCTTCGTAATTCAAATGAAAGAAGGGAGAATTCTAAGCCACAGCTGGCAGGATATCGCACTCCATCAGTCTTTTTCATACAGATTAGTAATATTCTCTCATGTTTTGATGGGATGATCACACTTCCTTATGCATTGTGAGAAGCACTTTCAGTAGACTGAATTTTGACTGGTGCTGTATGATCACCCAGGAAGAGCTATTAGGAGTTCTTTCATTTCTCTGTGTTTCACACATAGAGTAAGGATACAGCAACATAGCAGGGAGACAATGTTCTCTTCTTTCCTCCCATGAGCTGTCCTTTGCTTTCCTCCTGCACTGATGCATGCAGCCCAGCTCAGCGCATGAAGATACAGGGAACAGAGAACAGATTAGAAAGGAGAGAAAATGAAAGAAGCTATATTTTCTACTTGCAGATAACATTTCATCCACAGATTATCCAGGATGTACATGTAATATTTTCTCAATCCTCATTTAGAAATACTTGGGATTTTGTAGTGTTCGCAATGTTGTTTAGATTGCTGTTAATGTTTACAATATACACAAAGTTAGGCAAACACTAATGATCTATACCTTTGTTATGGTATACATTTCAGCAGTTTATTTATTCATACCATTGCAACTCTTAATTATGCATTAGATTAAGCAGTACCTCAATACTCTACGAAAAGTTAACTTCAGAATTGAATGGGGCAGCTATATTTTGCCTGAACTAAATTGGCACATTAAATGTAATTAAGCAATAGAACACTTCCTACTTCTAGTATTCTAAGGAGAATTACAAATGCAAACAACCTGAAAGGGCTGTTTTATACTCACTGCAGTAGCATAATGTATTTCTTTTTATGTCACTTAACTCAGTCCACTTCATAAAGTGAATTAATTTGTGCTGTAGATCTATCAACTGTCTTGCATCGTATTCTACATGAAAACTACTGCTGTTAGCTGAGTAACATTTTTCTCATGCTAAAATGTACTTATGTACTAAACTGTTTTTAAGGTGTTTTCATTAGCATGTTTAATAGGTATTTGCTTTGATCTCAAGTATCTATAGCAGAAGGAGTTCTTCGGAACACCATGCCTCAGAGGATGTATTACAGACAAAAGCAGAACAGGCACTTTAGTGTCAGCTATAGAGAAAAGAAAGGAAAGCACACAATGTTATAAAAAGGATAAAATGCTCCAAAAATACAAAGCTGTCTGACCTATCTGTTATCCTTGTTCTGTTTCATAGAGTTCCATTTCACTGTTATTACAATTAGGACAATTTGAAAGCCACATAAGCACTTTCAAGGTACACAGCTGTAAGATGCAACCAAGTAAAGATGGAACAAAAATCCCAGTTCTCCAAATAGATACAGTGTAGGTCTCAGCTGAAGTACAAATCATTATTGGTTGCATAAACCTCAAATCTGAGTTCAGCTAAACAGTGGAACGTCTGGATCTGGACCTATGTCTGAAAGTCTTATTTATCACCATTTCACTCTCTTGCATGTCATGCAGTGAAACTAGCTACTCTGAAAACTGACTATAGGAAAGACATTTTCGTATTTAATGGGGTGTCCCCCATGCCTCTATTCAGAACTGAATTTCTGATGATTTATGAAAAATACATTTTATTTTCAAACAGCAGTAAGTACCACTGAGATAATATCCTCAGGAAGGAACGGGCTAGACCCTCAGGAATATAACTTATTTTTACTATTTTCAAAATCCTTACTGGTCTAATAAAATCCCTGGTTTAAAGCATATATATAAACATCGGCACTTCAGAAAGCTTTATTACAATCCATGATGTGCCAAAGCTCTCAGGAAACTTTAATCCCCTTATACAAGCAGAAAATTTAGCCTAATATCATCACAAGGAGGAATTTACCACAGTTCAGTATTATAAAAGTTGCTAGCAGTTTATAAACACATCTTATATATTGTAAATCCAGAGTTGTTTTGTGTTGGAAAAAGTCTAACTTCTTTCAACCATTCCAACACCATTTGTTTCAAAATGGTCTTTATTTAGAATAGTACAACAAAATGTGCCCTATTAGAGAAGAAAAAAAGTTCTTATTTTTAAAATTCCTCTTTGCCATAAATGAAGTCCTCATAAGAACTTTCTGATCAGAAATCATATGCTGAAAATCCATTCTTCATAGCCAGAAGGCTATATACAATTTTCTAATTGCATTTATGCACTGCTTCAGGACATGACAGCTGTATCAAGGAGTTATAGTCGTCAAAAATCCTACATGCCACTTGAGTTCAGTTCAAAATTTCTGTTTGGTTTGTTGGGGTTTTTTTTGTTTGGGTTTTTTGTGTGTGTGTGTGTGTGTGTAGTTTTGTTTGTTTGTTTGTTTTTTCTTTTTTTTTTTTTCTTAGTTTGAGAACAGGAAGTTTTTGGATTCCTTCAATATTTCTTGTGTGAATAAGCAATTTTGAGGCAGGTACACCCTCCACTCTACTCTATATACAACAGAGAACTCTCAAGCATAACAGAACTTGGCAGCTATCCGTTTAGCCAAGGTATTAGCATTCTTTACCAGCAAACATGGAGTGTCAGCATGAGATAAAGCACTTCAGAGATTATAGTGCAGGATAGTCTTTCACAGTCCTGAAAGCAGATAGATTAAAAAAGATTGAGCATATCTTTCAAACTCAACTACTGTGTAACTCTGTCTATTGTACACTCTCCTTATGCATTTTCTTGTTACAGCTTTTCATCTTGTGAATCAGACTTAAAAAGCTTTGAAAAAAAGGATCAAGCTGAAGCCAAAGGTGACTGAGTTTGAAAGATGAGAAGATTTTGGTTCCAGTGAGGGAAATTCCAAAATTGTCTTTAATGGATCTATGATTTCAGAGTTTAAGTAAGTACCTACAACATTGGAAACACCCATGGACTTAATGTGAACTTTAGGGTGGGGTTTGAACCTGTGCTGGAAGGTTTTTTGAGAACATTATCTATCTGCCCTCCTACATTTTAGTAAGCCAGAAACATTGTCAGAATTGCCTTTTTAGTGATCCTTAAGAAACTATTCTTTCAATAAAACACTAAGTTCTATGGTCTAGTAGCCCAAGTGTTTATTCAGCTGACTATTTTACACTATGTGACTCGATTTCAGCATCAAACCAGGATAATTATAATTGCTTTGCCAATGAGTCATGGTTTACTTCTGCAAGAGTTTCATAACCAATTTCAGAAGACTACGAAGAGAAGGATCAGATTGTGCTGAAAGACAAAATTGCCAACAAGCTTTTTGTGTTGTGCTTGTGGTCTTCAAGTGAGAGGACAAGTAAAAGCAACTCAAACCACAGAAAATTATATGGTCATGCAATACAATCATAAGATTACAGACTTGCAGGCAGGCAGCAGTACCTGTGCTTCACATATGCCTGTCAATAACGGTGTCATTTCTGAGCTATGAAGAATTGCTTAACGGCAGGTTAATTTCATTTATTCTTATTCTGCCTGCTATTGAAAAGGAATAGCAGAAGGTCTGAAGTCAGAAGGGTGAGTTACATTGCCTGGGTTTTACGCATTTTGTATATTTTTTCCTGGCTGGAGACCTGTGGTGTTTCTTGTGGTTCAGCCTTGTTACACTCATCACCGAATGTAGTAGTCTGTATTCAGCTATTCCAAGAACAAGGCATACTGTGCACTTTCATCATATGGCCATCTCTGATACAAGGTGTCTATATACTTTGGCTTTCAATTCTATTAAAGTTAATAATAAACAACTCTCTATAACATCCCCTCACAGTGGGAAGAAAATTACAGAGCTCTGCAGAGCCGTTTTTGGGACATGGTGTGCATCCTTAAACCAGCCTTGGACATTTGCAAGTCTTGACCATTTCAAGGGTACTCACGGACTGCAGTATCACTGTTTTCCATTTTTACTAAAGTAATTGACACAAGAATAGATTCATGTCCTGCCACTTGCTGTTCTCACAGCCTTTGGCTGAAAAATAAAGACTCAGAAGTACAGCATCTCATCTGCCAGGAAACTCGTAGAAAGACAGCTTACTTTCAGCTTTTCCCATATACTGTAGTTTAATTGTCATAACTTCAGTTTTATTTTTCGGCTTCCTTAGGGATAGACTCTTCACTAAAATAAAAACCATCCTGCAATCAAGGAATCTGACTCTAAAACAGTGGTTTACATTTAATGCTCAGTCTTTAAATGCTCTCAAATCAAGATAGGAAGGTAGTCCATTAACTTATGAATCATTAGCAACATAAAGACCAGGTACAATTAACTAACATTCAAAATTAATAGCTAGTATGCTTTTAAGCAATTTATGCTATGCTAATCCAACAAAAAATAATTTAAAGCTTTTCAGATTTTATGCCCTGAATGAACCAAACTGTTGAAGAGCAGAGGAATGCAAGTTTCTCATTGACTGAGACAACACAGAAACTTCAGCCAAAATAAATGAGAGACATGCATTCACGAAGAGGGTTTTAGGATGGAAGGATGGGCATGGCCTTAGGACATTGACACCATAACAAGTAGAGCTCAGGATGACACTGATGCATTTTAATTGCAAGAGTTGCTGCTTACTGACATGAAACATTTGCTCTTGTGGAGCAAGAAACTGGCACACTTTTGTTTTGCCTTCTATCTAAAACGCCCACCACACCCAGAGCTCATATTTTACAGAAGCACACTTAAAACTCCTACACTATCTTACCTCAAATCCACAAAACCAACTGCACCTCTCATCACTTTTTCTAATCATTCCCACTGCTTGCTTGTCTCTAACTGTAGATGGTTTTGTTTTCTTTCTTCACGGGCTCTCAGAATAATCAAGACTGTTTGGCAGCCTCCAAATATTTGCTTTCAAAGTAACCTTGAGGAGTTAAAAAGTAAAAGCACTGACATTTTACAGACAAAGGCACTTTTAAAACCTTCTACAATGATTTGCACTGAGCTTACTGAATCCACTGTCTCATGTGATTGACTCATTGTTTCCTTCCAGTTCCATCAGTAAAAATGATTTCCAATATTTTTCAGAACAGAATACCATGTCAGTAGGACACAGCCAAACACAATGACTGTGAATAACTCAATACACTGAATTGTTCTTGCACAATTCTCTTTCCCCTACAAAAAAGAGACATTAAAGTATCAATGTAATAGTGCAACCAGAAAGGGAGAAATGGTCTGGAAAACTCATTTACCTAAGAAATTGTACCAGGTGACCTTTTATTAGATCTATTCCTGTAAGAGCTATCACTACATGCATTCATAATTCTCATTAGGAATTCCTCATCTGAATAAGGGCTATTTGCAGTAAATTATTGCACTAGGCTCAATGACTCCCTAGAAAGTGTCAGTGAGAACAGAAACGATAAATACAATGGACAAGCCTTGAACACTTCCAGGAGTCAGGCATGTCCAGATGCCACAGGACTCTCAGTGATTTTTATTAGAAGCATTTATGTGCAGCTTTCCAAGAAAACTTAAGTAGGGAAGATGAATGAGATGGTAACAAACAGATATGTGCAAGGTTGGCATTGCCAGTCTTCAGCATTTGGAAGGAATGGCACAGACATAGACAGAAAGAAACAAAGATAGGTAAACTGGGGAAAAATTAAGGGTAAATCATAAGCTGAAGAGAGAAAGCTCAAGAAGCATGGTAGCAACAAACAGTCATTCAAAACATACAGATTCAAGGATAGAAGATGGATGTCATGAAGTTACTGGGAAACAAGAGCACCCCGTGACAGTGCAACGTTAAAAATGAAGATTCCCTCTTTCCAAAATTGTCAAATTATACCTTTTTGCAGTCGTTTCCTCAGGGCTTTTTAGCATGTTATGTTGCAACATGTACAGATATTACTTCTGTGATTTCAGTGCAACCCTCACTAGCCTTCCAATGAAATTATTTTCTCTATACAACAGTAGCATCACTCAGTGACTGTGCCAACAACTTCAGCTGGAAACAGTTTTTCATACATAGCCAAATTCAAAATGCCATTGTCAATATAGGATGAAACCAGCTAGCACTGTTTTGTTTCTCCAAGAGCTTGGTGTTACATCAAAGGGCTTCCTAATAAGTGTGCCAACTTCTAAGAAAAATAGATTTCCGTTCTTCAAAACAATTGCATGTTATAAACTTATCTTGTCCCCAGTCAGCTTATGTTATTTTTACAGTGAGTCATAGTCATTATTGAGTATTTCTTCAAAAGCTTTGAGCATATGTTTATAGTATAGCACATACAGATAGATAAATACAAATACTATTTGCTTTTGTTTTTAACTTTTAGATTTCAGAGCATTTGGTAATAGAAAACATCATTAGTGCTGAGGATCTTCTGGCTTTGCAGCTTGCTAGGAAACTGTGCATCAAGCCTTTCTTTCCTTTGGCTTTTTTTGAGGGAAAGGAGAGATTGAAGAAAGTTTTGCTTGTGCAGGAATAAAGGCACTTTTCTATTACGTTTCGAGCATAGAACACTCATAGTAAGATTTCATGGAGATACAGTATTGTATTTTCTATATTGACTATTCAGGCTCCTTCCAAAAATCATGATACTATTTGCTGCTTTCCTTTCGTTTGACTGTATGCTGTCTAAATTAAATCATGTCAGTAATGATCTTCCAGCCCATCCTGGTATTTTATACATACTTGAGAAGCAATTTCCTTTGAGTTTACTAAAAGTATCTGCACATCTAGATATTATTTAAGTTTATAACAGTATTTCTATATATTATGTATTCACTGCTTGCTCTGTGTCCTTTTTAGCATTCAAATGAATGCTTAAGTGGCAGATCGGTTATCCTGCAAACTCACCCAGATCAGTTTTCTGACTTCAACAGTGGACATTAGCAAACTATGCATTAATGGACAAATATCTCGGGTACCATACCTAAAAGGACCTCCTGCAGGTACTTTATATAGTATTACTGAAGTGACAGAAAAAGCACAAATTATTATGGTTTTGAAAATAAGATACTATTGACACACACACAGCCCACCAAAACATTGACAAATCTCAGACTCCAGATATCTGCGTATGTTGGACCTGAATATAATCAGTTGGCACGGTTAGGCCCAGGAAGAGCAACTCAGAAAAGCTTTGGGGGTAGCAGATAAGAAATAAAGTAATTCCACAGAAAACTTAGGGAAGCTTGGATTAATATTCAGATCTCCCCTCTCAGTAAGGAGATCTGAATAGTGGCAACCTGAATACACACACACATAGAATCACAGAATGGTTTGGTTTGGAAGGGACCTTAAAGCTCCTCCAGTTCCAACCCCCTGCCACAGGCAGGGACACCTTCCATTAGACCAGGTTGCCCTGTCCAACCTGGTACATGTATATACACACACCCCAATATATGTATATGCACATATACCTTATAGCATCTTGAACCAAAAGAAAAGCACTGAATCCTACAATCACATGAACCAGCATTGTTACTCCAGTTAGTGGAATATTCCAGTTAGTGGAATAACATAGGCATAAGCCCACTGTTTGACTACAGTTCCCATTAATAAAACTGTTCCCAATGCAGATGCCAGCATGAACAGAGTGCTCACAGATGTTAATAAATACACCGAATTAGAAAATGTCTCTGTATGCACAATGCATCTGAGCTAGCCAGATTAGAGGATTAAGTTTCCCACTGCAGCAGTTCATATTACGGTGACACAGAAATGTCAAGGATAACAGAAGTTACTGCTGAGGCATTTGAAAAACTGACATTAAAAACCCGTGACTTTAAAACAAAACAAAAAGTAATAGAAAGAGTCACAAATCAAATTAAGCAAGACACTGTAGAAGTAAATAAACCCTTGAGTAGGAATTATTCAACTGAATTGAAAAAAGTTCTTAAAAGATGAGGTCTTACACCTTTCTGTGTGACACACCAAAAACAGCGGCTCCATTGTCTGACCTGCAGAAAGGGACATTTAAAATCATTTTCTACAATTTACCTCTTAGTAATTTGAGGGTTTCCACCAGTTACTTGCATCTGAAGAAAGCTGCAGTATGTGTCTTTGTGAGAAAACTCATTATTCATTTTGCTTTCAAAAGACTGGGGGGTAAGTGTCCTAAGAAAGAAGATTCTGGTGTAAAACAAGCCAAATTGTCTAAGCACAGAAGTATCTCACTTTGAAACCTTACCTCATTTCCTAAGACTATCTTCCTGTTTGTTTTGATTGTGGTTACCATAAAACCAGTATTTGTTCCATCTTGCAATTATCTTTAGTAATAACTGTGCAGTACATTGCACACTAAATAACCACATCAGTAGTAAAGAAGCCAAGACTGAAAGTTTCGGCATTTTACTGCTGCCAGCCACAATTAAAAACATGTAGAAGGAGAAATGTAATTACAGTTAAAAAAAAAAAATACAATGCAAACAAACCAAAGAAAGCTCTGTCATTGCTTCTTAACTCTTCAACTTTATGTCACATCGTTCTTGCTAGTGCCCTGGGGGAATCTTCTTGTTTCCTATTACCTCCTCACTGTGTCTCCATCTCCTAATCAACTAATGCCCAGCAATAATCTCCTTCCTTTATATTCCATTTCACATTATGTCTCCTCTTGCTTTATTTTTTATGCCACCATCTCCAACTGCGTTAATTTTCTACTTGCATAATATCATGGTTTAACCCCAGCCGACAGCTCAGGCCTATGTAGCTATTTGTGTGAGGAGCAGAAAACACCTTGGTTCTGTGTAAGCGCTGCTTACTATAACTATAACTAAATAGCTATATATATATATATATATACGCATATAAAACACTCGTGGTTATCAACGCTGTTCGCAGCTCAAATCCAAAACATCAGCTACTAGGAAAAAACTAATTCTACCCCAGCTAAAACCAGCACAGTAAGTTAACTGATTGATAAATCCTACCCTCCCTTTTCCTTCCAAAGTTAGTATTTACCTAACCAAGTTATACCTAAAGTCTAGTCTTTTCTGAGCTGACTACTGCAGACAGTGCTTTTGTTGCTGCTATGCTTGACCTCAGCTGGTGCACTGGCTCTGTACCAATCCCTCCTTGTGTCCAACCCAAAGGTGGGCATTACTAGCTGCTCCTTTTCCCTCCAAAACATCCAAAACTTTTACGGGCTGAAACACAACCTTTCCTTCCTGCAGGCTGTGGAATGGAGGACACTAAGATATTGTGAAGTTTCCGATCCCAGCCTGAAGTCAAACTGAGAAATCTATTTCTCAGACCAGAGGACAGAAAGTAATTTAGTTGAGAGTCACAACTGCTGGACTTTTTCTATGCTAGACTATAACCTTTTGTTTAAGCTTGGAAGTAGAGATTATGACAGTGGTCTGTGTTACATCTCTGATACTTCATTTGCCCTTTAGTTATTGCTCTGTTCTACATTAGCTAGATGGTGACTTTCATTTAATATTGAGATTAGAAAACATAAGATAAAACTACAAGAATTACTAGAAGTTCACATTCAAAAAATGGATCTGTCTACCCACAATTTATGAAGAGGTTTTCCATTCAAAAAAGTGGGAATTAATGTCTTTTAGTAAGTTACTAAATAGTATAAACAAGATAACTGATGTCTTTCAAATACTATAGCCTACTCTGAATTTAATACTTGGTTTCAGTTTAGAGCTGGTGTTTCAACAGCTCCTTTTGCATTGCTGAAAATAGCTTTTTAAAAAACATTACGCTTGAATGGTTATGAGCACCATAAGTGACATAAAAAAACCTATATGAACACTATAATGCTATATAAACTATCATCACATGATTTAAACTAACATTGGAGACTATTTTCCATATTTCTGTAACTAATTTCCTTCAGACTCCTGATACAAGCAGCTTCTCTGCCTCATCTGTCTCCCCAGTCTCTATTGCTGCTCTTTTTGCTGCAACTTGCACAGTATCATTCTTTTATTTAAAATCACAAACAATTTTGCTATTCTAATTCCGCATACACAATAACCATCACATTTTTTCTCTTTTACAACTTTGTATACTCACAGGATATTGCCATATTATAACAAAGATTCAAGCAGCACTGTTCTGTCCTTTTTATCATTTCTCTGCAATCAAATATATTATTAACAGTCTCACTAGTCCTTTGTGGCCATATAATAAGGTGGGATTTCTCAGTGAATTATAAGTAAATAACGTGTTCCTCTGGGTTTCAATCTATGAATCAAACTCTTATATTTTAACCATGTTTGCTAGGTGTGATTTTATGTTGTCCCACATTGTTTTATATGTTTGGGTTTGGGGTTTTTTTAGCTTATGTGTAAGTTAGATGTATTTTGTCAGTTGTGCTGTCCCTCAGCAGGACACCCATTGCTTACAATGAAACAACATCAGACTCTCTCTCTCTCTATGTTAGAAATTCATTTTAACCTGCAAATTGAATTGCTTTCTTTTATTCTACTGAATAAATGGCTTTTTTCCCATTCTATACCAAGGCTTTAGAATTTTTCTTGCAGACATGGCAAATCGCTGTAGGATTTTTGTGGCAGGCTGATTAAGGCTCTTTCCTCACTTGCAGCCTGGTGCATCAGAGCTGTATTTTAACTCTTGTACATGAAGAGTCACAGCTGGGGATGCAAGCTGTATGGGCCAGATGCCTCTTGGCCTTATTCAACAGAATGACTGCCGACTTCAATGAGGTTTTTGCTCAGTTAATGAATGTAAAATGCAACTTGATTTTACTATGGTTTCCGTTAGGGCCCTGAATATGCAGGCACTTACACATACACTTAATTTTATGCATATAGACCCTGATTTGGTAAGGTAATTAAGCACATGCTCAACTCTAAATACACAAGCATTCTCAGTGAAGTCAGTGAAACAAAGAATGCAGACAATTAAGTGAAGACATAAGTGTTTCCAAGGTTGAAGCTGATTTTCTTTGTGCAGGTAACAGACAACAGAGGTAGGCTTTTAGGACCTTTTCTCTGTGCCACTGCAACCTATGGGCAAAGCAAAAGGGAAATCCATGACTTGACAGGTAAAGGCTGAAAACAACTCAGCAGCATTAAAGTGAATTAAAACTGTCTGAAATATATCCAGATGATCAAAGAAATAGTAGAATACACTCCTAAAAAGGGAGTTATACTTGCCTATTCCCAGTTATTGCTCATAAGCCATATATCAAACTGTTTGACCTTAAAAATATTTGACAGGGACAAGGGAGAGCTATCTGTCCAAAACTTATCTTCTACAGTTTTCTTAGTTTGCTGCTAGAGGTTTCCTGGACTTGGACAACTAGCTTTGAAGGCTCATGGCCAAAATTGTGTCCCTGTGAACAATACAGGGTAGAGCGATATTAATGGGAGCAGAGGATATAGCTTTGCCAAGCTACCCTTGTCAAGGCAGGCTTGTTTGAAAGACTGCGGAGAGCAAGCTCAAAACCACTTCTACGCAATTAACCAAGAGCTGCGAGCACTTTTCATCCCACATTCACTGTCATAAGGACCTGGTCACCATGCCCTTCCAACTGCCAACTTCACTGCTGCCTGCCATCTCATCTGCCCACTAGGCTCTCCAGTCAGGGAGGCATTCATGATGCCTCCCGGCATTTTACTCAGCAAGTGTGTGGCAGTTTACAAGCAGGAGTTGCCTTTACTGCAAGTTCATCCAGCCAGGGTAGGGCACAACAGAACCTTGTCCTTTATATCAAAAGTATATATTTCATACCTACTTTATAAGCTTTTTCACTCTCACCAAACATACAAGCAGGATCTGGTATTAACAGGGTATTAGGCTGGTCTACAGACATCTTTGTGTGAGTTTGTGTGAGCTAAGGAACCCCCGAGTTACTCTGGATACCCACTGATAGAAACTATCTGATTGCAGACAATTTTGCTCAGCTTAGTCCTTGGAGATAACCTTCTACCACTGCTATCCTATTCAATCTTTCATGGACAGGGTATATCATTACTTTCCTCATCTGAAAAGATTCCAGCTAGAAATATCTTCCAATCAAAACCAGCTTATTTTGCCAGCATGATGTCATCTCAGAATCCTTTGTTTTCAGAAAGTTACAGACTAAGGATTTAGATACAGGGATACTGAGATAGATTCTCCCTGAACTCAGAAAAACAATCCTAAGAGAGAAATCCACCTATAGAAGGAATGAGCATCGGAAGATCACAAGCAACACACAATTGGTATAACCTTTACCATAGTCATCACCTTTATGGCTGATATAAGGACATGGTTGAGATGACAGGGACCTCCCTAGGATTTCTGAAATCCTGGTAACCAAACTTTGTCCTCACAGCCCTGTAGGATCCGTGAGGAGGAGGTACGCCATTTAGAGCAACATTTAAGCTGCTTTAACAGCAGAATCCAAGTGGCTAGGGCAAGAAACTGCTCAGCTCCACTTATGATTTACCTTTTGTTTCCATTCTTTTGCAGTTGCATATAAATACTGCTCTGGCAACCACATCATTACTGTCCAGTAATCACACCTTACTATATGAGTCACAGACACCTCCTCAGCCTGAGAGGAGCAAATATATCGACTTTTTCTTCTGTTCTCAAGTTTGACATACTCTTTCAATTAACACCCTGCCCTGCTCATGACCTGATTACAAGTAAATCTGGTCAGATGCTATGTCAGCATAGTTTCACAAACTCTAGAAAAGTTACTCTTCACTGTCTGGCATGAGAGCCCTGTGGTCAGTGAAGTTACATTAATTTTAAAAAAGAATCAACCTCAAAACTACTAGAATCCTTCAGCAAACAATTAGATAATCCTGTGGGGAATGATGCACAACAAAGGTAATGAGCCACCTAGTTCTTACTGTCATAATATAATTCTCCTGTTGTCCTTACAGAAAGACTCTGGGGAATGTAATACCTAGCAGGCACACAAAGACTCAAAATACACTCTAAAGAAAGCTAGCTGGCCTTTTGATACCACAGGTCCCTAATGTATAAAATATACCATGTGTATTTAGAAACCACAGACTTCATTATGGCCATCATTTAAAGTTCTATTTGAATTTTTAGAGACTTAGGTATACACTAAATGCTTTTCTTCACACTGTTACTCTTAGGAGCTGAAGAAAAAGCTTCATACAACCAAATGGAGACAACACCTTAGCCAGCAGCTGCCCGGGAGATGTCTGTGTTCCCACTATGGGCACACTCGTCCCTGGTAGAAGGGGTCTGGAAGAAACGGAAGCATTAGGCTCAAACTCTGGACCTTTCAGTGGGAGTCTTACTGGGTCAACCACCTAAACGTTGTGCTATCGTGAATTTGGGAAAAGCCTGGCTGAGTGAGAAGGAAGAAAGGGGTTCAGTGTCTCAAGGCAATGCTCAAGGAGGGCACAGCCACAAAAAGAGTTGAGTCTGCTAGCATGTTTGCTTATTGCTAGTTTGCTAGTTCCTTCCTCACACAGTGCAAATAACATACATTTTAAGACACCTTCTACTAAGTCTGAACATAAATGATTTACTGCATCGCGGCATTTATTTTTCTGTGTACAACAAACCCATATGGAAGTGATTTGTTGTGATAAAGTGGAATTTGAAGAATGTACCTTCAAAATTCAGGGTCTGTCATAAATAGGCATCAGTACCTAAGGGACAAGAAGCAACATAGTTGTTAGTGAAGCACATCAAATATTTTATGTACAGCATAAATCAAAACCTAATGACAAGAATGAATTCTGGGTCCATCTTTTCCTGTGATTGGTTAACCATCACTATAACTTTCATGGCTTCAGGATATAACTACAGTACTTTGCCTTATTATTTAGACAGTTTTAGTGAGGAAAAATACAATGCATTACATTTTAAAAGACAGTATAACTGCAATGTAAGTATGAATAGATACTCATATTTTAAGTAAACACAGAGAGGAGTTTTAAAGATATACCAAAATCACATCTCTAATGGTTATATGTGAGAAATTACAGAGTAAAAAGGTAATTTGTAGTCACCACTTTATTTCATTTTATGTAAAATAATTAAGTGGGTTTTGTAAGTATCATTTGTCATGAGGGATAAAAAAGGAAAAGAAAGAGAATTTTATTTCTGAACTTACAAGACACATTTTTGATGAGCAAAACAAACACCTGCATTTCACTGATGCTGTGTATAGCTCATCAGGATTTGGTTCAGTCTAAATAGAAACAACATTTATTAACTTTACTGCTTGACAGTATCTTTTTGTTACAATTGCAGCACTGCTGAAGTCATCCAAGCTCTGATAAAAGAAAGCTTGTCCTATGTCTCTAAGTCACTAAGCACACCATGGGTCTATATTTCTTATAATGGTACCGGTGCACCTCAGTACATTTTTCATGAAGCAAGTTGCTTAGAAGTTATCTGTACTAACACTGGTCTGCTGTGCTTGGAGAGGAAGGCTGAAGACTGACTGTCTCTAAGGGAATAAAAACAATTCCTAAAGAGGGAAGAACTTCACCATTCCTGTTATGGATGGAAATATGTAGCACTACTCATCTGTACTGATTGGATTTTGTATCCTTCTAATGTTTGAGACATGTTCAGCTCTGGTGAAGAGTGGAATTTGGATTTAATGTCTTGACCCAGATTCATTTGTGTGTGTGTTACCCACTGCCTTCAGTGAGCACATGTGGGCACATGTAATTTTATGTAAAAGAAGCTTGCAAGACTCAAACCTGACATTTGATTATTTTGCAGCTGCCAATACAAAGCAGGCATTTTTGTGCAGTAGAAATGGACTTAAATGGAATAAAAATGACCTAGCTTTAAGCTTAAAGAGATTAATTCATTATTTAGGTATTGCTTAAAAAATATCTCATGTTTGACATATGATTAGCCTCTGAAATAAGCAAGTTCTCTTACATAAACATTATTATATGCTATTTGTAGGAGGTTTGGGGGGGTAAATCTTTTGTTGACAGGAAACTGCCTGAAAAATTTAGTGGCTCACCACCATAAGGCAACCAGGGAATCAAAGCTCTCATTCACATTATTGCCAAATACAGCGGAAAAGAAACCCCCCTGATTGCAGTACACAGGCTCACAGAGTTATTATCTTTGACCTGTCTAAGTTAGATTTGAAATTGCATGGAAGAATAGTTCAAGGAAATGGAAGTATAATTGTTCTGTCAATTATATTTCTGACTCTGACAATCACATGAACATTGTGAGAAGCAAGTCCTTCAGCCCATTTCATTATTTTTCTGTTTTGTTTTCTTTCTGGGAAGCAATAATTATGCCTTATTTGCATAATTCACCATAAGGAAGAAAAACACATTTTTAATAGAACTGGTAATTTCTGATTTGGTTCACTTCATAAATGCTCATCAGTGGTTGCTACAGCATGAGGAAGGAGGAGGTCTTGAGGACTATCTCGCAGACCACTGCCTAAGAAATGCTTCAATGTTATTCTCCACATAACTCTACATCTATGACAGTGACAATGCTCTCAGGATAACTCAGCACTTAACTGACATTCCATAAAAATGAATCATGCATTTCAAATTAATAATGGGGTTTGATCTAAGGAAGAACAAAGCTCAAAACACTTAAAAAGAGAGTAGTTATTGAAGCATTATTTGGGCAATGTTTTCCTTCACTGACAAGTTTTAAGTAAAACAATAACAAACTTTCTTTGCAACAGAATACTTTCCCTTTGCAGTACTTCCCTTTTCCAACAGAATCTGGTTTTGTTGCCTTAAAAAAACCCAATAGTTTGAACTCTGCAAAACAAACAATTCTGAAATGCTTTTCAGCTCTCTGTAACGACATGTAGATACTAGAAGACACAATCAAAATAGTTAAATAAGAGCTAAATGAAAATATTTTATACTTTCTTCCATTTTCTTATTTTCTTCTTGCTCTTCAAAGGCATTATCTAAATATCCACTAGTTCAGATACTCTCAAACCGTAACATGATTTAAGACTATATAGCCCAATGTAGATTGACTGCCGAGTTCATTAGTGAATTATTTTAACTGGCAATGAACAACATTTTAAACAAGTAATTCCTAAAATTAGTAGCAGGCAAATTAAATACATATAATATCAGAAGAACTTCAAGTTCTTAAACTTGGAAGTACCACTTACTTCTTCCCACTCATCAGCTGCACATGCCAAGGGACTCATTTGGATCAACTTCAGGTCTATAATGCATCTGCAGCATTAGCTGCCTCAGCCAGACCCAAGAACCACTTGGCTTTATTGAGTTTCTTAGCCATTTTGAAAAGCCTGCTACTTAGTTTTCTGACAACTATTCTGATTGCTGTAAGAATTGGTCACACAATTTGTTAATACATAATATTCCCTGCTTATTTTCAATTCAGTACTCCTGATATTTGCAGGTAAGCCTATGTTACATGTCACGAACATTACTATGATGGAACCCTTCATGCAGCAGGAGACCATGCATGGAGACCAATGTGCAGAACTCCTGAAAATTTCATTAGACAACACTATAGGAAGAACTATTGCAGTTCAGAATAATTCTAACTGCAAATTAAAACCTCTCCCCAGTACGGCTCAAGACTACCAAGAATTTCTTCTTGGCCATCCCCAAAGAAATTATTCTTATGCTTTCAGGACCAGAGCCAAGCATCAAGAACCGACACCCCGGATCTTCCGTATTCCCTAATTATCCTTACTAAATAAGGATTAAACCCAGAAATCTTCTTGTTACTAGGTATTCCAGTCCAAATTCTTATTTGTTTCAAAATTCTATTTGAATGTAGCAAGAATTTATTATTAGGCAGCAAAACACCTCATGACCATTGGCTTCCATATTTCTTCCTAGCTTTTGCAATTCTAATTTGTGTCCAGTAACTACACTGTTACTACCAGCAATGTTATATGGGTAAGAGGGAGCTCTCTATGATTTTTTTTTGTTTTTCTAATTTCCGCCTCTCATGGAAAACAGTCATGAACAGGAAAATCCTGTATTACAGAATCATAGAATGGTTTGGGTCAGAAAGGACCTTAAGATCATCTTGTTCCAACCCCCCTGCCATAGGTAGGGACAGCACACACTCGACTATGTCACTCTATCCAACCTGGCCTTGAACACTGTCAGGGATGGAGCATTTATTATCTCTCTGGGCAACCTACGCCAGTGCCTCACCACCCTTACAGTAAAGAACTTCCTCCTTATATCCAGTCTAAACTCCCCCTGTTTAAGTTTTAATCCATTACCCTTTGTCCTACTGCTACAATCCCTGACAAAGAGTCCCTCTCGAGCATCATTATAGGCCCCCTTCAGATACTGGAAGGCTGCTATGAGGTCTCCACGCAGCCTTCTCTTCTCCAGGCTGAACAGCTCCAATTTTCTCAGCCTATCGTCTGACATGCAAAACCCTAAAACATATGCTGCTGTGGAAGAAAAATGAGTAAAGGTTAAACACATTGAATTCTCAAATCCCAGATCCTGAACAGGGCAAAATAAAACTTTCAGCTGTTCATTAGCATTTCAGACACATTCCTTTTCAAACATTTGTAAAATTAGCTTACCTGTGAAACAAATACACAAAATCTGCTCACATTTATCTTTTCATATTCTGGTGACATTACGCTGCTGAATGCACACTAGCTGTTCTTATAAATGGGATTAATGATTGCTCAAAATAGAAGTCTTATTTTAATTTGGAAGCGACTCATGACCTTGTTGCACAAGAATTCTCACAGAATATATTTTTGGAAAAAGGACTGTTGCTTTTTGCTTAATATATGTCAGCAAACAAACTTATTTATTTATTTTAGGAATACTTCAAGGTTTGTTTCTTTGGTTTTTTTCATGGTCTTGCACCATTCAATTTTGTTGAAAATGAGGATAAACGAGACCTTGGGAAGTATTTCCTTCTGCACACACACTCTTAGGAGCCTAAATTCCATTTTCAAGTATTAAAAGAAAATTTTACAGATGTTTCTAAGGTTAGAAATAACTGTATCTCAGCTACTCAGTGTACCTTCCGTGTACTTTTCCTTGTCCTACAGCATCCCACACAACATGCGATGTAATGTGACATAGCTTATCTTAATAAAAGTGCAATGACACTGAGCTTTTAATGGGCAATACAAATCATATTTCCATGGAAACTTAATGTGGAACACATGATGTATAATGAGTACTTACTGTCTGGTAACTACTGATTTATCAAAACTCTGAAGTTCCTATATGCCCACATCCCTTTCTAAACTACCTACAGTAAAATTTGTAAATGCAAGGCTATTTTCTTTTTTTTTTTTTTTTCTCTTTTTAGCAGATCAGCAAGTTAAAAGCCTGGCTCCTCCCTACTTTAATGGAACTATGACAATGACTGCAATGAACAAGGGGAAATCAATGCAACAGACTCCAACTAGTTACTAAGGCACCAAGAGGCTGTTGAGAGTAGTCTTATACCCTTAAGATATAACCCGTCTGGTATTATAGGATAGATGTGAATGTAGTACTAGGTTTCAAGAGTTTGGGTTGTTGCTCTGACAAACAGATGTAGACAGGGATGGAATGAAACACATTCTGGAGATGGCTGAGTACATGCTAGAGCCTGTCTCCTGTAAGAAGTGGAGTTTAAAAAACTTATGAGAAACAGTCCAAAAGGCCTCACATGTTTGACATACATAATATGATGTATCCAGTTTGAATAATCATCAAGACTCATGCTCTGGACTGTGCTCTGCATCCTGATTCTCCTGTTCAGGCCAGACCTTATAGCTACTGAACCCCTGCTTAAAGAGAAGTGATTATGCAAGTGATGAACATTTCTGCAAATCAGTTTAAGAACCTATTAACATCTTTACTGACTTGGTAAACCTGGCTCTTAGAGAACTTTGTCCCACTGAAACTCACTTAACTTTATCAGTGGGCTTCTTGTAACTGGGGTTGATAGTTAATGACATTTAGGGCCTGAGTTAAATAGCCTCTGATGACCTGCATTCACGGGTCTGAGTAGCAGCTTTTTGTTGAGGGAAACAAAGCCAAGTGTCCTTACATTTTGAACTTCAAGCATTCAGACATGTACCTTACCTCTTGGGAAACAAACAAAAATACGCTTCCAGCCTCTGAAAAGGTTGTATGTGTCACATTTACATTAGTTTATCTCCAAGATAGTGTTTTGATCTGGTTTGATACTGAGCTTGTGCATCTCTAACAAGGAAAGGTTTTAATACTGTTATAACCCTTGTACTCTCTCTGCATGCTACAGTTGAACACATCAGATGCAACGGTCTGAAGCATCTGTGTTTTGAACATTAAAAAAAAAAATGCTATAAAGCCTAGTGAAAGGATGAGAGGCAATGGGCATAAATTGAAATACAACAAATTCCATTTAAACCTAAAAAAATCCCTTTTTTATTATAATGGTGGTCAAACACTGAAACAGGTTCCCCAAAGAGGCTGTGGAGTCTTCATCCTTGGGGGTACTCAAAACCCAGCTGGACACAGGTTGGACAACCTGCTGTAGGTGACTCTGCTCTCTGCATGGAGTTCGACCAGAAGATCTCCAGAGACACCTTTCCCCTACAGCCGTTCTGTGATTCTGTGGTTCTATGAAGTATTCATACATAAGCTTACCTTAGTTTCTTCCTGCCCCAGTGCAGCAGCATATAGTTTGGTCTTGACAGGAGTACAGCATGCATGAGATTTTGAAGGACAAGTACCCCGTGGAAGAAATTCACACTTTTTCTAGAAAATCTCTATTGTTAAACCAGTCTAGCACATCAAAAGCAACATATGAGAAGTGAGCACTGCTGTGTGGAAGTGCATGTCAATTATGAAGGCAACATCCCAAATATTTGCACACATACTATCAACATCTGGCAATTCAGAATCACCTTTAAATGTAATACTGTCATAGAAAGTTCAGGAATGAAGACTTCTCTTTTGGAATTGAAGATTCCGGTAATCAGTGGAAGGTGTCATTGCATACAGAATATACAAATCCCATCAAGTTTGATGTAGCATTTTGAAATATGTAAAAAAGCACTTACATTTCTTCACAAAAGGGAGCATACTCTGTATCCATTACAGTTTTCATGTTCAAATAAAAGAAGAGCTTGCAAGCGATTTCAAGCAATTCCTAAATAGATAATCAGTGAAGATTCTTATGTTGCAACACTGAATGAGAAGTGGAAACAGTAAGAAAATCCTGAACAAAACAACTCAGTAAATATTGAGAAATATAAAAAGGGAACTTTCACCAATGAGAGCAACGCAACTGTGTCTAACTGAAGCATGACATGAGAAAATATTAAAATGGAAAGTCTTTTAAAGCCAGTGTGTCTTTAAACCCAAATACTGAAAATGAAAAGTGAGAATCTGAGGGCCGCAAGAGCTCCAACTCTGAAATTGAAACTGAAAAGAGACAACCCAGAGGCAAAACTCATTCAAACCCTGATGATCAGTCTGAAAGAACAGAGCCCAAGGGTAAAAAACATTCAGACCCTGGCAGTAAATTTGAAAGGAGAGAGCTTTAGGGCAGGAATTGCTTAAGTCTTAACAATGAGCTGAGATGGACAGATCCTCAGGACAGCCCCCACTCAGGACATGGTACTGGCAAGGTATGGATTTAGCATGGGACTATGCACATCCTACAGCCTCTGATAATGAGCCTCATTGAACCTCTGTTATATTCTAGCCATTACCAAATACTGAATTTAAATGAGTGCACTGCACTGCATACTAAAGGGTCCAGAATTAGAATGGAGTGAGTGAAAAAACAGGGAAGTCAACAGAGCTAGTCCAAGGATATGCTACAGCCTTCAGACTGCAAATCCAAACTATCACTTTACATTAGCAAAACTGACTTGCCAAAGAGCTTGCCTAATGTGAGATATGTCTAATCAAATGGTGTTACTTTTTTCAGGATATTCAATCTCTGCAGTAAAACTGAACACAAGTTATTTTCTCTACACAACACACAAACCATATAACTGCATTTGCTTTGTTTTGTCTACATGTTCTGTAGTGGCTGATGCTCTTTAATTTTTAAGGGAACAAATGGAATAAAATGTTTTATGGTAAGAGGTAAAGATGGAAAAGAGTTTTGTAAAACTGTAGTTTTTCAAAGGAAAAAAATCTTTCTTAGTAAATCTTTGCAAGTGCTCTTCCTTTCCAAAAAGTAATGCACTTTGAAACCTGTAAATGAAGCCTTCAGGATCATACCCAGACTGCCTAAGCTAGATATCCTGGTATCTGAAAGAGAGATGTTTCTTCCCTATTGCATAATCCTAACTTTCTAAATCAGGATCCTAAAATTCAGAGGTAAGGCAGTTGAGCGAAAGAAGCACTCCAGAGGTCTCCAGAAGGCAACTCAGAACCCCGACAGTGGTCAACTGATGTGAAGACTCAGTTTAAGAAAGGAGATACTGGAGCTGTGCTCCCTGAAGTCCGCTGTGTTCAGACAGTTAGCATCTAATGTCATAAACACCCACTGACAGCTACTGATAATCAAAGCATAAGCTCTGGAATAAACCTGAAAAACTGCAAAATGGAATTTTATCTCTATAAATGCATAATTATTTTCAGTGCATGCATCTTATTGTATACAGAATCAGGTTTGTTTTTTCTTTTCTCTTTTGTTTTCTCTTTTTTTTTTCCTTTTTTTTTTCTCTTTTCTTTTTTTTTTTCTTTTTCTTTTTTCTTTTCTTTTTCTGTTGTTTCCTTAAAAAATAACTTTAATTAAAAGCATGTCCACACTTCAGAGGCCAACTGCAACTACTTTTAAGCTATACAGGGGTTTGTCATAATTTCAAACATACACTGAGTGTGCTATTCCTTTATAGGAAGTTATAAGCTTTCAAATCTTTATCTTTACTCTCATTGTTCTCAAACTATTTTTGGTTTTAATTTAGAAATGGAATGACTTGTAGATTTTTCCCATGTCGAGAGATTCTTTCATCCTTTAATGAGGTAGTATTTGATGCCTCTTATTGGGAATGTCTGACTGTTCTGCTTTACAGCAATTCTTTTGTATTCAAGAATTATGAAAGTAATCACACTCTGTAGGAATATGTCCCACTTCAGCTAGTGATATGGTTCTCAGATTTCCAATTTACATGTTTTAAATTAATGACTGTTTACTCTGCTGTATAATAAAAAGGGAAGTTATCAGTCGAGCCAATTCATTACATAGTACTTTATTTCTGAGATTCACAGTCTTTCCATGTACAGGACACAAAGTAAGCAATTACAATAAGCATATATCTGTCAAGATATAAGAAAACACTTAGATTACCTAAAACAGTGTTTGAAAAGACACTTATCACCACACTGTTTGAAAGACTTTAAGATAATATATTTGTATCTGAAACTGATTATAAAAAAAAAATAAATAGAGGGAAACTGAGGAAAGAAGTTTTATGCAGCACATTTCGTTTTTATTATAATGTGGATTTTATTCACTAACAGCTTTACTTATACAATTTGTTCAGCACTGCCTTCAGCACTTAAGGGAAGATCAGACTGAATGTTGTTGCCTGTTCTCCAATACAGTACTCAATAAATATCCTTGAACGTACATTTCACCACTTTTACTTCTTAGTATATGAAAAAAAAAAGAGTATCTTTCTCCTTCAGAAAAGTTAAGATCTGGTCTTCGGTCTTTGGAGTCTTAACAGGTTAGTTGTAAGCAGAACAATCAATACCAACCTACCAAAGGAACAAAATCCATCTAGAAAGGGAATGATCATCTACCTGTTGCTTTCTCCAGCTTGTAGTGCTGTCTCAGATTAAAGCAGAAGGGGAAAACAGGGACTGTTTAGAAACACTGAGATAAGCATTTGAAACAGAGAAAGATTCCCAGTTGAAGATGGCTATCACTGCCTAGTTAATACACAGATACTACTTTAAATGACAAAACTTAAATATAAGCAGAGACTTGCCTCAAATGCTACCTCCTCTATTACCTATTTTATTTTTGTCATCATTTGCAGTGATTAAAAATATGTAAATACTTTAGCTAGGGTATAGGATGACATATTAGGGCTTTTAAAGGGAAACTACTGAATTACAGTTTATAGAACTATAAATTAAATAGTAATTTAGAATTGGTAGAATTCATTTAATCCATGTGTATATGGCTGAAATACTGAAAGGGCCACACAAGTGGAGAGCATTGTCCACAGGTGAACAGTCTGAATTACAAAGATGTCTGTGTTCATCAAAATTGTTGGTAGTGTTCACCTTTACAGTATTCAGGTCCTTAGCTGAAGTCAGTGAAACTGGGCTTTGTTGTACAGTTTGCAATATAAAAAAAAAGAGTTTTAATATTGTTATGAATCTTTTTACAGGGTATATATGTATTTTCATATGGATTTCCTTGATTAATTCTCTTAACTACTACTCCCAAATTAAATTGCTATACTCTATAACTCAGTGTGTTATAAGAA
Organism: Coracopsis vasa; assembly: GCA_026283785.1. Lineage (NCBI taxonomy): Eukaryota > Metazoa > Chordata > Aves > Psittaciformes > Psittacidae > Coracopsis > Coracopsis vasa. The sequence continues at coordinate 27,236 of JANHGB010048478.1, forward strand.
AAAGAAACTAGTCAATCCTTCAGTGTATGTGTATTAATCTCTTACAGGATTCTGCCGTACTGCTGAACTCCCAGAAATATTTATCTATTAAGTTTTTGTCAAATATTTTAAGTATAATTATTTTTATATTTTTTAAGTTATGTGATCATCTCTTTTCCTCTTCTTAAAGGCAAATAATGAATGTGCTTATGCAAAGGAACATTTTGAAAGGCAGATTATACTGCAGCCTTAAAAATATCAGTAACTAAAAACTCACTGGTGCATTATGGAAGTATTGAAATAGCTGATTATTATTTAACAAAGAAAAAGATATTTCTGAGCATAGGCAACTTCATGCTCTCTCTTTTATAGAAGAAGTTGATCTAATAAAAGACTTCAAAGCTTTAGTATTACTGTTTGAGAAATGTTATGCTTATTTCTTTAGTCAACAAAGCAAAATAATAGAAGAATGCTGAAATTCATTACTCTGATGAAAAATATTTTCAAGATACAATAATTCATTTTTCAGTTCAAAGTCTGAGGCATTCTGCCAAATATCAGACCCATAGTCATGATTCTGAAATTTAGCTTGTCTAACTAAATGCATTTGACTTCAATAGAAATTATATATGTGAATTCATTTCAGCATCAGGTCTTCCTTGCAGTTTAGGTCATCTTCCAATCTACAAAGCAGTGCAAACAGTCTGACACATCTTAGGAAGTATAGCCTGTAGTTGTGCATTGACTGTAAAATCTTTCAGGTAAAACGAAAAACTTAAAGAGAGTTTTTCTGAAAATTACTTTATATGCACAATTATATTATGCTTCTGAATTAAAGATATCACAGCTCATTCCTGTGTCATTCATGAGCCTGTCATTGTAAGCAAAAATAGAGTATTTTTCACATGTACATGTACTAAAACACTATGTGTATAGAATCATAGAATCACAGAATAGTTAGGGTTGGAAAGGACATTAAGATCATCTAGTTCCAACACCCCTGCCATGGGCAGGGACAACTCACACTAAACCATGTAACTCAAGGCTCTGTCCAACCTGGCCCTGAACATCGCCAGGGATGGAGGATTCACAACTTTCCTGGGCAACCCATTCCAGGGCCTCACCACCCTCACAGTAAAGAACTTCTTCCTTATATCCAGTCTAAACTTCCCCTGTTTAAGTTTGAACCCGTTACCCCTTGCAGAACATCTATTATAAAGTACAAGTTTTAAATTCTATAATTTTCAATTAAAATGGATTTTTTAAGCCTATGATTACATTTCCAGGGAGAGTTACCTTAAAAATAATGACTAGGAAGGATTTTTCAGCTGGATTCCTATTTTTTAATGAAACTTACACTAACACTATGAAACTGATTGAAAACATTCCTTGCTCATCATTGCCCAATTTAGCTGGGCTTTGTTTCTGAAGGATGTGGAAGATCACCTTCCCTTAAAGAAACAAAATGGGCAAAGAAAAGGAATCGAGGAAAGAGTTTGATGCAAGATGCCTTTACCTGGGTAGGTGCCAGGCTGCCACAGGAGCTGAGCCACTACCTCTTCCAATAAGCAAAGAGATGATTTCCTACAGCAGTCATTCACAGAGCTAACTACTTCCACATGAACTCAACATGATTACAAAACTGCTCAGTTGTCTTCAGCAATAGTTCATTTTTATGTATGTTTCCATGTTCTCTAGTCTCCTAACAACAGAAATGTCAGTGGGAAACAATGTGGGCTTTTCTTTATTTACTACCCTTGTGAAATCCTGCGTCTACACGAGCATCACAAACAGACCTTCATTTTTTGTCACTAAAAGAAACTCTCTTCCTTTTGAAATCCCAATACTTACCTATAGATCAGCAAAATGCAACAATAATTCAGTGGTTTAAAGGGAAAAATTAAGCCATTCTGAATGCATTCCCTCAACTACATCTTCTTGCCACTTAAATGCTTATGAAATTGGCATATTTCTATCCACAGCACTGAAGACCTGGCTTTCTGATGCAACTTATTTGGAGACTAAGATGACAGTGGTAAATCCTGAAACTCAAGGTGTTGGTGCCTGGACCTAGCTCTTTCCTTTTAATCCCATACAGTGTTGACACCACTGTCCCCCTTTCATGTTGCAACTAAAACAGCTTTCAAGAGTAACTTTCAGAAGTTAAGACAAAAGAGACCCAGATGTCATTACTGCCCAGTAGACAGCTTTACTGGGTAAGAAGAGAGCCCAGAATTAGACAGCAAAGTACCCCTTTCAAGGTGCTGGTCCTTGTACAGCCTGTTGTCAGCTGCAATTCCAGCATGACACACCATTACAAAGCACCCTTCATCCAAAGAGACAAACCATCTGTCTGGAGCCTCAGACCCAAGCCTCCCTTGCCTTGCACTATTACAATGAAATCAAAGTCCTGATGTTATTTAGAAAAACAATTCCTGGTGCAGGATTAGCGAGTGCTTTTGCAGTAGCAGTAAGCATTAACAGGCTGGCTGGCATCCCATAGAGAAGAGCATTATTCAGCCTGCTTCAGCACAATTCTGCTTGTATAACACATACTCACTCTAGTTTTGTTCCCACATTTCTTCATTATTGGCTGTATTAGCATGAGAAGGGGATCTTTGTCAGTTAGAACTGTACAGAAGTTTACAGATTTTCCTCACAGGGCATCCTGCAAGTATTCTCTTGGAGTTTATCCTAATTTATTCCAAGTCTGCTCAAGTTTTGTTTTGAATTTCCAAATTCCTTGAAACTTAAAACAGTGTTGACCAATATGGCAAAAATCCCACAACAGTGCATGGCTTTTCTTCTACTTTGCTTAAAAACAATGTCACAAAATTCCTGAAGGATCCTCCTGTCTTTCAGGATAGGCCCATCAAATCAGTTAGTGCCCATTGCAATCATTACCTGTCCATATAACAGGTGAAACCTCATTTCTATTCCAAGAACCTTGAAGGGTAAAAACAGAGCTCATGCAGTGAGCTTGGTCATCTATAAAGACTGCAATAAAAACTCAGAAGCACTCAGCTGACATTTTAGTTCACTCTTAAATGCTAAGCCTATCATTCCTGGCTGTTCATAAACGTTTAGAAACAGGAACCCCCAGGTAACATGACAATCTCCATGCCAAGTATCATTTAATTCCTAGTTTTCTGACACAATTATTGATGTATCTCACTGCTTGGCTTTATTGTTGTATTTTCAAATGGCCATTTGAATTCAAGTGAATATAAATAGCTGCGTTAAAGCCACATTTCAAGGCTCAGGCAAGTATCTGGGAATGCAGAAAACAAAAGGGAAGTCCTAGTAATCAAAATGTGTTGGAAAGGCAAGCTTATCTGTCCTAAACAAAGACAATCAATGGGGAATAGCTCTTCCCACTGTGTTTTCTATTCCCTTCTGACATTAAAAAGAAAAAAGGAGTTGTGTTTTGGTTTTCTTTAATGTATTTTGGTTGCCAGTACTGGAACTTGTTTTCTGGTCTATGATAGACCTGAAATATTTGCCTAAAGAGTAGAACTGGAGACCATAACAAAAAGAGGAAAAGGAATTTAAAACCCAAAAGGCTGTAATGCAGTGAATAACATACAAATTCCTATATATTTATTTATTAAGAGACATTGGTTAGCCTGACTTTAAGGCATTGCACAGCTCTGCAGTGAAACTGTATTAAAACCAGGTGTGAATTTACCACCTCTCAAGGGAACTCCCTTGCAGTCTTTGAGGACTTGTGCCCTCCACCCTGGGGATGCCAGCATGACCACCAGAGCCAAACCAGTTAACAACACTGGTATTTGTGTACTCTTCCATACCTGGGTCTGGGACTATTCTGAAGATGAGAAAGCTCACTGCAATTCATAGAAAGGAATTAAAGCAATTACAAATGCTGCTTTTGGTTCTGCTTTACATTTCAGGCCAGCTGACAAGTACAAGACGCATGAATTAAAAAAGAATGAACAAATGTTTCCTTTTGATATTGTGCTGTGCATGTTTTCCTAAAAACCTTGAAAAATTTATTCCTAAAAGCATGCAGATTTCATCTGCTCAAAGTGAACACCTCTCTCGTAAACAAAACATTCATTCTCTTCTTAGCACCTCATACTTGCACAGTTATGCATTATATAAATATTTAGACTAATGTAAATAGTTATAATCACAACACAGTTAACAATACATAGGGCAGTCCAAGGAGTTCACATAAGCAGGCAAAGTTTTGACTATCTTTTTTGTGTTTTGCATCAAACCCCTCAGGCTAGCTGCTTGAAAAGCTGCCATTTCTGAAGTTCACCAGATTTAATGAAAGAATGCATTCACGAGAAAGCAAAACACCATTATGATCCTAGACAGAAATCTCTCAATCTTTTCAAGAGAAATCCAAGAAAAACAGTTTTTACTAACCTATCCATACAGCTTTGGAACTACATCCCAATGAAGTAGTTTACCTGGGGAAAATACTATAACCATCACTACTGATTTCATATTTATCCGTAGTTGTGATACTCTTAAGCAAAAAAAGTGTACCAAAGAAGCTCCATTCGTGAGTGGTTATAACAAAAATCTAATGTATTTGATGTCTTACTTAGCATTCCTTAGAGACTAGAATTTCATTCCTTTTTTTGTAGCAGGAATTAAAATGATGGGGACGGAATGCATCTTTTGAAAAGGAAAACATAAAAAGCACAATGAGAAATCCAGCTTCTATTATAAATGATGAAGTTTGGAAAATCTATAGACACAGAGGTCCTATTTCTAAGATCCCAAGACAGGCACACCAAAGAAATGTACCATTTCATATATAACATTGCAGATGCCCAACAATAGCAAATACAAACTCTTACAAATGTTTTATATCACCTGGCAGAGTTGGATATGAGAGGGTTTTTTTTTCCAAAGGCCAGAACTGTACATTTAGCAATTTAAAAGCACGTTATCTCCATCTGAATTTCTGAATAAGAATGTCCACCTTGGTTCAAGTCAGCAGAGACACATTGGACAAAAAAGGCATTATATAAGGAAGCAATACTGTTTTACCTAAGACAAGGGAAGGAAAAAAAGTGTTATCTACCCTAAAAGTGAAGTAATAAGACAACAGGTGAGAGTCTCTAGTAAAAGAGATAAGCTTACTTTATCTATTAGAATACAGGATAGATTTGGAGCAGCCCACTTATAAGATCACTACACAAATGATACAGAAGTCAAGTGCTATCACTTTGTTCGCTTTAATGAAAAACCACAATTTTTTCCTTTTTTGATAAATATCACTTGGAGAAACACTTAGGGAACACTCAGTTGTCTGCAATGCTTTCTGGGCATTGCCTGCCTCCCACTCTCTGTGCACTAGCTAATGCACTGCATTAAGAAAATGTCTTCTTTTTTATTAAATGGGTTCAACTTCACAATCTAATGGGTTTTTGGGGTTGTTTTTTGTTTGGTTGGTTTTGTTTTACCTTTGTGCAGCATAGCAGCATGCTTTAATCTAAGATACAAAACATCATTCCTCCAGCAGCCTAAGGAGACTGTGTTGTGAAGAGGGGCAGAAACTGTCCCTTCACTACATGATCACCCTCGAGTAGCAAAACACCTTCATGCCATCATCAGCTATAGCAGGGAAGCTGAGGCAGCAAAGGCCAACTGTGTCACAGAGAAGACAATGATTTAGTGAGGCCTTGGCTGTTTTCCTGGAGGTCAAGCACATGCAGGGGCACAATAAGTTTCAGGCTTTTCTCTGGGTTCAAAGAGCCCACGTGCTGCCCATGTTCATGTTGTCTATGAGACCATCACACATTTACAGACTTACAGCCTTGTGAGAATCACAATGCCAAATATTTGTCATAATGGCAGAAATCTTTGATGAGCAACTTAAAAAAGAGTAAATTTTTATGACATTGGCCATTTTTTGGGACTCCCAGGGCTGACACTGCTTCTACCTGCATAAGACTGTTGACTTTTTGTTAATGTAGACAGGTCTGTAGACAGTGACACTATATTTGATTAAATGAGGTTATTTAAACAGAAGGTGTAGATAAGGCTTTCAGCAAGCAAACCTGTTTTTCAAGTCTGCAGTAGTAGCAGTAGCAAGCTAAAAAATACAAAACCAGCTGAAAAAACACACTCATATAGTACAATTAAAGAACAAAATAGTCAAAACAATAGAATTATGAAAGCAATCAAACTACGGTGGCAAACATTTCCATGGGGAATGTAATTCACTTTCAGTACAAGGGTGCTACAAGTATTTGCCATAAGCATGTTGACTTATTAACATGATACAAATACATCTACAATGTGACACAATGGACTGAATAATTTATTCACAAAATAAGCATATTCCTATCAAAATCTCAATAAATTTATTTTCATTATACAGCTGTCTTGTTCGTATCATGCAATTATCTAGAAAACACAAGGTTTTAACCAAGCAGTATAAACACCACTCGGTGGGTTAATTATAGCTTGATTGAGGATTGGCTTTTTTAATTGGATAACACCGATCTGATTACAGTTGCAAGTTAAAACACTCTTAATCAACCACAGACAGTTGTCTTCAGAGCTTCTTTAGTATTCTATCAGGACATCCTTACCAAATTTCATATATTACTCTAGTAAAGGAGAGCCTACTGCCTGGGATATGTGACCAGCTTTACAAGTGAAAATAGTTGGGTCATTTCTGAATATGGAGGTGGATGCTCAGCAGGTTACTAAAAAGCGTAACAAAAAGAATAGACCACTTACACAAAGAAATGCATTTATGTGGTCAATCTAAACTCCCACAAGTTCCAGAAATTCTGAAGGAAACAAAATACTACAACATTTCACAAAAGGAGAAAAATAAAAGTATTCTGAGCAGAAAAGTGTCTTTCAGTCCAACCCTGCCTTGTGTTGCTGATTGCTATTTTCACAAAGCTAATAAAAAAAGGCATGAAAATCACCTCTTGATCTTCCCCTTCACATGAGAAGGCCATAATTCTCTGCTTAGCCATGCACAATCAGACAGCACGCATGCCTTCAGACTATCAAGCAGCTCTTCACTTTTTAAGAGACCTATTGACCATGGATATACTAGCAGCCTCCTCTGATCTCTCAAATATCCACCATGTTTTCCAACCAATGCTTTCTGGAATCAAGATACAGCAAAGCAGGGATGGTTCCTACAATGCCACACTACAGGAATTCCAACATCTCCAAAGCACAAAAGAGACTAACAGCATTCTTATTTCTACAGGGTTTTGAAAGTGCAATGAATCTTTAGCTGGGTAAAAAAGTAATTTCAGAGCCAAAGATTAATCTTTTTGCAGTTTTGCTCATATCATTTTAAGTGTCCTGAAGACATTTTTCTGAGGTCCAGGTTATTTCCTGCACTTTGGTGTAGTGGAAGCACACATATGCTATATGCTCAGAAGTAAAACTAGTGAAAATACAACCCTACAGGGACTGCGCAGTCCTCAGTGCAAGATCTTTCCCATCACAGCTAACAGGAAAGTTTTACATAGCCCATAAACCAACTTGTCAAAAAATAAGTTTAATCTCTCAACAGAGTCTCAGGTAGTCTGAAAATTCTTTGACCTTTAAGTCGCTATTCTTAGTAGGGAAGGGTTAGAAATTTCACAAGAAGAACAGTCTCTGCCTATATTAGCAAATCAAACATACCCAGGAACATAAATTAAACATGCTTGTTGGCATCAAAGATTCTAAAGTTATGCTGGAAAACTCCATTTGGCTCCAAATCTTGCTAAATGCCTGCTGAAAATGGCCCTCCCTGTTCTCTGTTCTGAGCTGTGACAGCATATTTTTGCAAGACCGTGCTAGCTCTTAGGTTCCAAAATCATGCCAATTTATTATAGTAGATATAGAACAAATTTAATAACTGACTACCTGGGGGTTAGCACTGTCACAGGCACAGATTGAGCAGCAATTGACACTCAGGGAGTATTGGGCAAGGAGAACCTACCCAAGCTATGAGTCTGCATGGTCTGCCTGAAAAGGTGGACAACTACATTTTGAATCAATTAGGACCTGGAGTAACTTGGACAATTACATTTTGAATCAGTTAGGACCTGGGGTAACTTGAAGTCCCATGTCCATGCAGCATAGTACATAACAAACTCCCATCAACACTTCTTTCTGCTCCGAGTCACACCGTGAACACACAGAAGTGTGTCGCTTCAAACTACAAAGTGCTAGACTTATTACCAAGCTCAGTCTGTGTTTTGATCACAACCAGACTGATAAAACATCCCTCTTAGATCACCTTGCAAACATTTAATTTGTATTTTTTCATTATGTAGCAATTGCATCACAGATGACATCTCAAGCATTAGCCTCCAGTGTCATTATGAATCAACAAGACTACAGATAACACCACGTTTGGCCTAACCTGGGTCTTTGACTTCACCTCTACTATTTTTTCCAGTGAGATACAGATCCCAGCTGGTAACAAACCTCAGTCAGAGAGGACAAGCACTACCTGACCTACTGCCTCATCCTGACTATATACTGGAGTTCGGCCTGGCAAAGACTTTAAGAGAAACCTAGAGACATTAGAGCCAACAGGTATGCATTTAATAATGTAGATATAAAGAAGGTTTTATGAAGACTTTACACTAAACAGACACAGGCTCAGGAAGTGTGCCCAACTGGGGCTTCATTTCTTCAAAGATGCCCAGGGTATTTAAATCCCCTTACTTCAAGGTAACACTAGGATAAAGAATCTATCACGAAACACTGCCATGAGAAAGCCTTAACTGTCATGGGATACTGCCTATGAGTACTGTAAAGCAGGAAAATCTTTCAGCTGTCACAGAAAATAAAGGAGAACCTTGAGCTGGCTCTGTGTCCAGTTATTGCAAGGAGCAAGGTAACCAGTAATCATGTGTAGTGTCACAGCCAATGCTTTTAGAACTTCTCAATCCATTCCCAAGGCAACCACATTTCACTGACTGTAGACAGAATAACATTTAGCATTTCTTCTTCAGAAGCAATCAATTTACATCTTCCATCAATACCTTTAGGATTAAGTGTAGATAGGCCGATGAGACAGCAGCATAGCAAGATTTCAAATGACAAACTAGTTCCACCTTAAAACTAAATACCTCTTTCCTTGGGACTTCAGGTAACATAGCTAACAGGGAAGTCAGTATAAAAACAATGAATCTATCCAGGGACTGCAACTTGTTTTATAAGCATCATTATTCCAGCCACAATAATAATACAGCTTCTTACAATTAGTATGTGCTAATATTGATACAGTGATCCTTCAGAAGAAGAAACAAAAAGCAAGACCATACAGTGACTTTTTCAGATTGACCCCAGCAGTCTAAGGCAAGGTGAGAATATAACATTGCTGAAGGGACCTTAAAAACCAGTTTGAATTTCTGAGTCTAAAGCTTAGCTTAAGAAATGATGCAGCATTTGAGTTAATGATGACATTACCCGGTGATGGGGCTGTTAACTTATGATTACTTACACAATTTATGTCCCTATGTGGACAAGGCGGCATTGAGATCACTAGGGTGTTTGTAGCTTTCGGTTTTATTATTCTTTTCTGGTTTTGACTAAGAAGTGACTAGTTTATCAACTTGATTTAGGCATCTAAAATAGTAGCTCTCAGGTGCACTCTAATCTCATGACTACAGGTGTCCACTAATAATTATTACTAAGGAAAACACAACTCACAGTTAAGCTTTAAAATATTTTAAAACATCAGAATTCATCTTGATGCATTTAACTTCAGACATAGGTTCTACGTAAAGCAAAGTATTTCATAAGGTTAGCAAGACTGCACATCAGAGCCAAGAAGCACATCTCCAGCACCAAGAAAGATGCAAAGGCAGTAGGGTGTGTTTGGTTACTATTTAAACAAAAGCAGCTTATGCTTATTAGCTGTTAATGCCTGTATGTATGTAGTCCTGACAATTAGCATAAACACTTCAGCTTCCTCAGATAGCCTATATTTCAATGTGGGGATTCTCCCCAGAAACCAGATGTTATTCTAAATTCTGTATTTCCAGTAAAATTAAGTTGAACACATGTACAGCTGCGTAATGCAGAAGGAAGCAGAAGAATATGGGGACTATGGTGGCTTCCATTTAAAGAAAGAAAAAAAGAAAGATATTAGAACAAATTTTGTAAGAGATCTACCATATTCTACTTTTCCATATGATACAGACAAAACCAAACAGGATAATAGGGTTGATAGGACTTGTTTGAAGTGTTGTACAGTGGACATTGCCACAGTCCATTTCAGTAAAGGGCACTACTAAACGCAAATACTTCTTAAAAACCCCCAAATCCCCAAACAAAACAAATGCCAAAGAACCCCACCAAAACCATTACATGTGGTTGTATTTGAACACTTGTCCTTCAGCTATTGGAAATCACGTACCAGTCACCTGAAGAAATATTGCTCTATAACTGTTTCACGATTCAAACTAAAAGCTTAAATGGTTAAGTGGGCTTGTACCCTTGTAAAACCTAGGAAAAAACCTAACTTTCAACAGACTTGTAAGAAGCAGACTGGGCACTGTGAGCAAATTACAGTGCATTTGGATGCTGCAAATGTAACATTACTGTTAACAACGTGGGCTTTCTGGCAGGAATTGTAGAGACATTCACGAAAAGAAAAAAGTGAAAATTGAGAAAGAAACAGAGGAAGCATCTGCCATAAGAGAATATAATACTTGAGTTGGAAAATATCACAGTCTTTGCATCAGATTTAGAGAACTCCCCAGAGGGCAGCAATGGAAATAATGATCCTTCCCGTCATGTCAATTGTACAAACACTAATTCATCCAAACCCTGCATGAAAAGCATAATAAATAACCAAGTAAAACTTGAGGTTTAGAACAATGATGACTATTCTTCCCTATCAGCAATATGTGAAATTAAGAACAAATGTAAAGTCTTTTGCCTATCTAACTATGGCAGCGGAGCGAAATGTCACAGGGATGAAAGCAGCAGTTACCAATGTGATGTCCTAAGAAGACAGGAAGGTATCTTAGAGTGGAAAAGGTTAGGGGGCAAAACCAAGAACAGACGTTTCGATGTTCAGAAGTGAAAGGTATGTGCCAAAAATCTTCATGAAGTAAAACAAAAGAAACAAGGCTGATGACATGGATAAATGTACCCTTTTCAGCACCCCCGGTGCTGTCACTACTAGACAGCATACATTTGTCTTTCCAGCTAACAGGGAACAGAAACAAAAGGAAGAGAAAAAAAAAGGAAAAAAGAAAAGAAAGAGAGCATCATCTTATATTGAGAAGGACCTTGCAGCTCTGCAAAGCACCACACTAAATGATCAGTCTTAAGGAGCATGGTGATTGCAGGTGTTTGAAAGTAGACATTTAATTTCTAAATTTGGCTGGAAAGGAAGATAATGTGGGAAACTACCTTTAATTTGGGTATGAATTTTAGTTTGAGAAAAGGAGAGCAGGAAAAATAATTTCAGGTGAGATCTGTCCCTGTCTGGAGAATAAGTGGGAGAATTCCATTTGCTCTCAAGTAGGCATACTTGAAAGAAACAAAACCCATGAATACACACAAATGTTCAAGCTTCTAGCTTTCTTGAGTTTAGATCTGTGTTTTTAAACCCTCCTTAACACTTGCTCTTTCAAGATAAAACAGTTACTTTAGAAGGAAAGAACTTTAAAGAGTTCACAAAAAGGAATAAATGCAACTTGGAAGCACTGGTTTACTGTAGTGGCAAGCTGTCTTAACATCCAGCAGAAGAAAATGACAACACTAATAGGCAAGTATCAGCTGCAGTGGTTCATCTGAGATGGAGGAATGGATCCTGGAACCTCCTGCTCAACATGCCTTCCAGAGAGTGTTTCTCTACAGCACTGTGATGTTATGGAGAGATTTAATCTCTGCTAGCACAGCTGTTGATGCATGCAAGAGTCTGCTGGAGTGCATGGTGCACATCTCCTTTTAGACTGCTGACATAAGGCTTGCCTAAAAATAACTCATCTAAGTCTGGATGGTCCAAGCACATGGCCTTTGAACTCTAAATTTTAGCAACCCAGCTGCCCTTACAAGATGACAAATTGCAAGCGACCAAACCCAACAGATAATGTCCTTGAAATTCACCTTTTAGGAAAATTTTGTATTGTTGCAAATACAATTTAACTGGCAAGGGGAAATAAATCATCCTTTGATATAAATAGAAATAAAATGGGGAAGTTGAGAATGTGACTTCTCTTTCTATTCCCACCAATTCAGTTTTCAAGCTTTTTGGAGTACACAATAGATTGAAGCGCCCAAAATTTAAAAGACTTGAGAAGATAAAGCCAATACACAGTTAACAAAAAATAACATAGAATAATCTGATTTAGCAAGGAGGACAAGGTCACTTAGGAACCGTAGGCTGCCTCCCTGGTAGACTTTTTGGCTGTTCTTTGTTCAAATAACATGTTACCATTAGAGGTTTTTCAAATGATTCTTCCACTGAAAGTGTTTTTCCTTAGTTGGTATCTGTTTTCTTGTACCCTCAACACACTCATTCAGTTTTTAGTATGATGAGCAGGATCAATTACAGCACATAATGTACTCACCTATTGGAGATATGAAGTTGCTCTTCAGTTTTGGTTATCTTATACTCTCTCTGGCCTTTTATCTCTTTCCCCCTGTGGAGATCACATCTTTCTTATTAAGAGAGGCCAGTAAAACTGTGCTTGCAATGAGAGTAGAAAATTACTCTAGATTTTCTCATCCCTAGCCCATCTAGCCAGAGCAAGGTGACTGATGTTTTACCCTTTGCTGCACTGATGTATGTACAAACCGCAGAAACCAATTTGGCCTTTGTCTTTTTAAGCTTACATAAAATATTTACATCTAGATAGATGTTTCTGACAGCACGGCAGCAGACGCACCCTATCATTAACTACACGCATTCAACTCATTCCCCTGGTGAAAAACATTTACCAGTGTGACAAAATTAAATCTCCCAGCAGATGTCTCGTGGGTAGTGATATCAGACTGAGTGCAAACATAGTTGAAACCAGTGACATTTTGTTCTGTATCACAGCTGATAAAAGCCAATAATGAGCTGAGATCCTTTTGTTACTACTTTATTCCATTTCTAAGCCCTATGGTATTGCCATGCCTGCCAGCTGAAGCGATTCAACACTGTCCATGTTGAAATGATTAAGGAGAAAAAAACCCATTAAGATAAAATAGAAAATGCATTTGGTAGGTCTGAGTCTGAAGAGATTTCACAACACAGTTCTTGTTTCAAAACAAAATTACTAGCAGCATAAAAGGTGAAGTCAGATCTCTTGCAACTCTATCAAGGCTATGGTCACTTTGCTTTCTGTTGGGATTCCAGAGTATTTACTACTTATGTTTCTAGACTACTCTCTTCCATGCTTTTCTATTCCTACATATAAAAAAGAAAAAACAAAAAATAAACCAAACCAAAAAACCCCAACCCCCCCCCAAATATTCCACAAATTCCTTACTAGATTTAATAAAAAGTTGAAGACCTATTTTACCACCAATAAGAAAATACTTCTTTTTCCACCACAATCCAGATCTCTCACTTGCACATCTATCATCCCGTTATTGGATTTGCATCTAGAGAAGAATATCCATTACTGTGAGAAGAAAAAACTGACAGCACATTCAATTCAAGAGCCCATTTGTTTCATAAACTGTATAGGAAAAGTAGAGCTAGAATTTGACACAGACATTAAACACTGTATTTTTCATAGTTGTCCCTCTGCTCCCTTTCACATCTGGAGTGAGTAGCAGGAAACAAAAACCCTAGGAGCTTTATGCTTTTTTCATGTCCCTACCTGCTGTCTTTCTGACTTAAAGATACATTACTTACACATTGCAGAAAGAGTTTTCAAGCAACAACATGGGCCCAGTCCTGGATTTTGGATCCTGACTGAAAACAGAGCTCTGGGAGACAGCCACCATACTGGGGTGCTGGTGCCTACAGCTGCCTGTGTCCTCACAACCGCATCCTCCAGCCCTGCTCATGAGTTCTTTGCTTGCAGTACTACTCTACAGTGTGTTCTTGGAGCCCACCTCTGTCCTCAAAACGCAACAGATCTCATGCCATCACTGTTGTGGCTATCATTGATTCCCTTCTCTCAAATGTTATGACTGTTGATGTAAAGTGTTTCTGTAAAGACACAATTTACACTGAATATTGTCTATACAAGTATTGATTTGTTGTGTGTTATCCTTCATGTCCTGAAAAAAGCATTAGGATTTTGCTAAGTTTCTTCAGAATAACCTTTTCCTAATTTCCTCCATAAGAAACCTTGTACATCAGAGGCCAAATTTCTGATATCACCCTGACAATCTAGCATACATTTATACACAGCTTGAGGCATTCTAACAGTTAAAAAGTTTTCAGGTAATCTGAGGAAGAAAAAAAGTTCATGTAATTCTTCCCAGGGTTGAACATGAAGAAGATCAGTGAGAGAATTGCTCCACAAGGATATAATAATTATTATGCTGGTAATAATAACTCATACTAAAACCGTATTCCAGGTAGTTTAAAGATGCCTTATGAAAATTCAAATTGAACAGACAAAAGATGCACATCTTGCAAACCTCAGAAGAGTAGGCATGCAGGCACAGAATTCCAGAATAAGTACTCTACTAGTAATTGTCTTGTCTAAATAATAGCAAAACCCCTTTCACGGTCATGTTTCTATGCCATAAGAAAAAGCTAACAATACATTTAAACCAGAAAGATAAGTTTTCTCATCCTCAAAAAAATAATTGCCAGCCCCTAAAAATGCATGAATAGAACTTTCTTCCTTAAGAAAATCTAAAATTTTAACTCATTTAAATCATTAGAAAAACCATGATGTGATTTTGGCACTATTTATTCTTTCTGCTTTATAAACAATACACCAGTGCTATTGACATTCCTGGTGAGGATGCTATTTGTTAGCTGCGTAGTTCATGTCCACTGTTTGCTGGCTGATACTGTTTCTTTACATGGTAGGCACTAATAGCTTTTGCCTTTATGCAGTTACTGAACTGTTCCAATCACATTGCAAATATTATTTAGGCTCTTTAAAAGTTATAATTGAACAAAAAAATAAGAAAGTAACTTTTTAAAATTTGAATTGAGCACTTAGGAATATTTAGCAGTCAGTTTAAACTGAAGTTATTTGGCTTAATTATTTTGGTTTGCAGTATGTTCTTCGATTCAGATTTAGCTTTTCTCTTCTATATACACAAGAGATAGCCAAAATTAGACGAAAGAAAAAAGAAACACGCTTATTCCCCCAGTAATTGACTACATACATCAGCAACGATTTTTGACATCTCTCAGGAAATTCTCATGGAATTTAAAGTCTCTGGTTTTGCTTTCAAGCACAGCTTCCGCAGTTGTGGCTGTTTATGAAGTTTTGCTCTCTCTTTCTGTCTCTCCCAGTGTTCATCCCATCTTGTCTCCACCAGCAGGCTACAACCCAGCAAATAACAGTCTTGCAGGATAGGCAAATCTTTTCCAGCAAGTTGCATCATTTGTCAAGAGATGGGAGATAGCCTGTCAGAAATCCCATCCTTTAATGGTGAGATTTCACTTGCACACTACAATGTAATCCCACCTTGAGTACTTAAGAGAGTGCACTTAATGGAGGCACAGATAAGTCTAAGCAACCTGCATTCCAGCTAACTACTTCAACAAACACTCTTAAACATTTTTAAAGGCATGGCTGAGTTTTATGTAGTGTTTAGCAGAATGTGCCAGTGGACAGAAGCCCAGTCACTCAGCACATAATAGCCCACCATGTAAGAATGCTTCTCAGTTACTGGGTAAGAAGGCTAAAAGCAGCCACTGGTAGCTACCAAATTAGGGTGCTTTCTGTCTCTAAATTACTAATGCAACTTCTGACTGTAATTTAATAAACACTTTAAGACTGCAGAGTTATTTAAAGAGGCAGTCATATATTCAACATAAATATTTCTGCTCATTTCAGAATGAGCTTCTACTGAACCCTACCCTCTACACCAAAACAACTATTTTGTGGATGCACAATAAATCTGGATCAGGGACCTGATCCTGCTTGATCCATTTTAGCATGAATCCACCAGGTGTTAGCAGAAATGCATGTGGAGATGGAAAAGACAGGCATGCAGCAGCAGAAACATAAAACTAGACAAGGGCAAGAAGGGTGACAAGGCAGTTGTAAAGTGTTATTTACTATTTTAGGATGTTTTCCAAGTGCAACCTAAGGGAAACTACTCTTACTAAGTGATCCAGCACTCAGTCTATCACAGAATACAGTAAAGCACCTCGTAAAATTAAAGAACTGCACTCCAGGCTCTAAGCAAGATACTGGAGGAGTCAAAAACTTCAGCACTGGCCTCATAATAGCCAGGCAATGAAAATTTGAAGTCTTGCACTAAAATAGGAGTAAAATTTCTTTCTTAGCTTATTTGCTAAGAGACAACAAGTATGTTTATATAATGAAAATAGGAAGTTCAGTTATGGGTGATAGCAGACTTCAAAAAACATCTATGAAGTCCAAGTGCAAGAAGATCATAAATTTAAGAAGTTGGACTGTTGATGGGCAGAGGTAGGGTTGAGTTTCAGTTTTCTTACATCGTAGATCACTATCTAAACCTTGCCAGCTGACAGTAGAGAGAAGAGAAAGAAAGAAAACCAAACCAAATGCTTTTTCTTAAATACAGAAGTACTGCTCAGTCCTTACAGATAAATATCAAGCCATGCCTTGACCATAATACAATGAAATCTGGAACCATTAATTTTTACTGTTAAAACCCTGAAAAAAGAAAAAAATCCTGTTTCTTTAAAGCAATTACATTCTGGATTTGGGTTTAGAGTAGTCCTTTTATTGAAGTCAGAGTGCAGGATGAGATGTCTATGCCACAGCATATTTTGCTTGACCATTTCACCTGCAATAAGTGTAACAAACATTCCTGGTTAACTTGTGAAGCCAAGTACTCTTTTGCACTAGCCTTGGCCTGATGCACAAGCTGTAAGAAATAAACCCCAGGATGGTTTTTTTTTGACTAATACAAACTGAGTCTTTCAACATTTAAGTAATAGCCTTCCTATCAAGATGCAATTTTCAAGGCAGAAACCGGGAAGCACTTTAGGGCATAAATTAAACCCAAGCTTTTGAGATTTTACTTAGACCACTCTGTGAAATGGCAGCTATAATGCCCTGCTATTCTGCCACGTGGTTTGCTTCCGAGCGCATCCACATAGTCTGTAGAAGCACAGTTGTGGTAGTCTGTTCTAGTGAGCAAGTCTGAATCCTCTGCACTCTGGAACAGACAGTTCTGTCCTTAAGACTTCCTTCAGGTTCACAGAGCAGAATGTGTCCGAGTATAAACATGAGGAGATGTTGGGAGAACAGAGACACCATTTCACTGAGAGCACAGAGACACCCTTTCACTGTATTAGTATAGCCTAAGTTTACAATATGATAAATCAATTATAGGCTCCAAACAAACATAGGATCTCATTTACATTTTCTCACTTGTGTTGTCATTATTCATTAATAATTGTCAGGATATTAAGGCAATCTATTTTATAAGCCAGAAATTCAAATGAGCACATTCAGTTGTCACATAAAGCTATACCATGGAAAGCCCTTCTCCTAAAGCTTCTTGTTAGATGTGTCAACTTCGCTTCTAAAAGCTCTCCATTAAGATTCAAATTCCTACCACTATAGTTTTGGAACAACTTCATAATGGCAAATATATGGTATATATACAGAATTTAGAGCAAATGAGAGTTGATACAGAAAATTAAACTTGTTCATCAGAAATCGTCACTGAACCAGGGTAAATGTTATTAACCACCAGCCAAAAGCTCATGATTTTTTTCTTTCCTAAGCTGCTTTGATCATTCAGCTGAAGTTGGGTTCAGTATTTTTCATTGAGAAACAGAGCTGAGTTTAGCAATAAAAATATTGCCATCAAGAATGGAAGCATAGGAAATTAAGATAAATCAATATTTATGTCATTTCTTGGAAGCTTATATTCTAGAAAAAAATCATGAAAAGGAGCAAAATTTGAGACACTTTAAGGAATGGGCATTTTAGGCCTGACCTGGTATACTCTAAATTCTGGGGTTTTTGGCATTTGTATGGTTTGTTGGCAGTTTTGTTCTTGTTTGCTTAGGAGTTGGTTTGGGTTTTGTTTGGGGTTTTTTTGAGGGCTTTGTCTGTTTGTTAGGTTTTTTTCATTGTCTTCTCATCCTTTCTCTCCAGATCTCCTGGGAAGGGTTCAGTAGTGATGAACTTTTCAGCTTATAATGCTTTCAAGACTGCAAGGGCCTTGAAATTAAACTGCAATCAAACACTTCATTGCAGAAGTAAATGTAAAACTGATCCAGCTTGAGTATTCAGATTTCTATAAAGCTTTCTATAGAAAATGTAAGCCAGTGTGTATGAAAGATCCATGAAATGTGTAGACGTAACAGACTGCCATAGGTCAGTAATGTTGCAGACAAGGTATTTCCTGAGAGGCCATAAGCAGACTTAAATAGATTTATTTCTATTTTTACCTTGTATCAGTAGCATTTTTCACATGCATTCCTCAAGCTATCATTTTTATTCATGTGAGATATCAAAGAAACATGACAATATGAAATTCTGTGATAAACGTGCCAGCTTTCAGCACCGTTTGCTCTATAAAGTTAAATATAGTGATATGAAATATCTTTAGTCATGATGGAATTTGGCTTTAAACAAACATTTAACTGACTGAACTAACATTCCGTATTTTATTGCATAATATTACTAATTGCAATACTTCAAGCATTTTCATAGCTTAACCTCTTTTGCAGTTCTGTTAACCCTGAAAACCTCAAAAGCCTTGAGCACTCGACTGGAAAGAAGCTTAGCACATTGCTACAGGTGAGGAACAGCCAAATTCAATTTTTCACATCTGAATGATGAGTACAGGAAAAATTAACTGGGATGCATACAAGCTGTGAGCTGGGTCAAAGAATCTAACCATATATTGTTACTCAGATTCCTATATTCTAAAAGCCATAACATTGCAAAACTCTGCCTCTGACCTCTTCGGTACAAAAAGCCATACCCATACCTAAGACATTTCAATGGATAGCTACTTTCTCATTTCTAGACTCAAT
Organism: Coracopsis vasa; assembly: GCA_026283785.1. Taxonomy (NCBI): domain Eukaryota; kingdom Metazoa; phylum Chordata; class Aves; order Psittaciformes; family Psittacidae; genus Coracopsis; species Coracopsis vasa. Next base: position 46,308 of record JANHGB010048478.1, read on the forward strand.
TTGTCTATGTTCACCTTTAAGCTGCAGAATCTCATCACTTTCTGCTATATTAAAAAGCAGTGTGCAGTCAGAAGACTCTTCCCCTCAGAAGTATTTAGATTAGAACAAGGTCATATTTCAGCCCTTTCAAATAACAGGTTTTAGCCCCAGTAAATGCATGCCATGCTTTTATTCTTTTTTGAATGCCTTGCAGGTTTAGTTTTGTGTGGTTTTGATTTTTTTCCCCAGACCTGTTATGTCATCATACTTGTTCAGCTAACACAATTGACAGATTCATATTCCCAAGGTTATAAAACTGAGAGTTGCCCTTTCCTGTCTGCCGTGGCACAAAACAGTGAGCTAGGCCTTTCAAAAGTCTGAGACAACCACTGGAGGTTTAGGTGGTGCCTCTTCCAATTACTGTCTGGTTTTTAATTATAAGTGGAGCTGTTATAAGAAACCAAAGCCACATTCACAGTATTGCCCTGCAGCAGATTCTGTGGATGGGTCCCACCAGCAGGTCTGCACCATTATTTATTGTTCCCCCAGCTTTGTCTTGTGTTTACAAGCTTTTCTAACATTAAGTAGTCCAAGAGCAAACATGTTCAGCAGAAGCGTTCAAAAGCCCATGACTGCAGGACCGACTATAAAATCACATACTGGATGAGTCCAACCTTAAAAAGCATTTATGCGTTCCATCATGTAAACATTCTTAATTACTTAGCTTGGACTGTTTCAATAGAGTGTTCTGCCTGTTACTGAAAGGCCAGATGATCTGACTCTTGTCTTAGGATCACTCACAACTATGTAACAATGATACGATTGACAACATTTACCCTCCATCAGGTATGCTGCCTAGAATAATTCTGGTTCTTGAAAATGTTACTTAGAGGTTTTCCCTATATCGGTTCCTATCCGATGCCTTCCTAACGCTCTAAGAAATGAAACAGAACTTTTCCCTCTGGTACACATAAAGTTGCCCTAATACTAAAAAGTATGCCAACTGCACACTTCAAAGAGGTCCTTGCCCAGTTTCTTGTTGCATGTAAATCTGGCTTAGGCTAACTTGAAGGGAAACTATTCTAACAGACCTCCAGATCATTACTGAAGATGAATCCTTTGCAATTAAAAATTATAAAAATAAAAAAATAAAAAATAAGAAAAAAAAAGAAACAGAAAAAAAAAAAATCACAGCATTCATCTGTGTAATCCTTCCCCTGACCAACTGGGACTTGAATTCTCTTAAAGTATTGAGGGACTGGGAAGTTGAGTAACAACACTGTTCCTGAGACTTGATAAGCAATACAGACAACCTTAACTGGGCTGTTCACCTCAGTGTTTTTCTTTACAGATCAGACTGGCCAGTGGGGAATGGCTAGGGTACTACCTCTATCCTCAAGCTGTCATTAGGCAAAAAAACCCCTATTGTTTGCACCCCAAACACACTATTAAGTCTCCCTGACCAATCATCAGGCGTTGCAAAATGTTTTCAAGGTTCTTAATGCCATGACTTACTGGACACTGCATCTGAAACCTGTAAGGACATAATTTAGAGAAGGAATAATACAACTGATTTAATGGTTTCATTTTTGTAAAGCTTTGTCAGGTTGCTGATATCTTTGTCTGTTATTTACTAGCATTTATTGCTGTGTGAAACCCAATACTCTATGGCAACTTCCTCATTCTGACACATGGAAGGCTTAAAAGATATGAAAATCCCTATTAAGGATTGAAGGAGTCACAGTGGATCAGTTCAGTGATGAGGAGCTCACAGCCACCAGAAGAAGCTTGAAACACACAAATAAAAGGATATTAATTTGATATGGAATATAAAATTATTAATTGAGCCATATCTGAAAAATATCAAAAAGAAATAGAAGGAAGTGTCCACTTTCAAGAGCATAAATGCTTTTACCAGGGCAAAGTATCTGTGCAGCAGAAAAACCAAAGGTCAAGCTGCAGCACTTTACAACATATTTCTTAGCTGCCTGAAGATCTTACAGCTGAACTCTCAGTTTCTGAAGAAGCTGAAATTAAATTGTATTATTCAGAATACTGTATTGGCATCACTAACTGAATACAGGCTACATAAATTAATAGGCAGTGTTTCAAGGAAGGAAAAAAACCCCTGTTTTCCAAAGAAAAAAGCCTCCTTTGTACTTCTTTCATGACTTCTAAAAAATGGAACAAAAAATTTACTGCATTGTTCTATAATATTGCAGAACACTAATCATATTGCTTTATCCCAAAAAATCCAGTAAAAATTTTCATCATTACTTACTAACAGGACAATCCCGAGGGGATTTGCTCTAGATACTTTTCAAGTACATTGAATACAGGTTTTTGACCCAACTACTCACACAGTTTATTAAGAGCTAAATGAAACTAATTACTAGCCCTATAGCCCAGGGTAGAGCATGAGGCAAGGCAAGATTTCTTAAATCAGACCAACCCTTTGAAAGAGCCTAACATGCAAGTCCAGATTTTCCTTGCACATATCAAATCTGACATCTCATTTCTTCCCTTGTGATTTTTTCGATACCCAAACCAGTCCATCAGCACTCAGAAGTGAAGGATGTTTACACATCAAAACTACATCTGCATGGTTTCTAGTGCAACTGAGAGAGAGTTCAGATTTTCCAAAGACTTGAAGATGTCAGGGGACTGTTTCAGAGAAGAATGACAGACTGGACTGAACTCTGTAACCGCTTGAACCTGAGAAAGGTCCTGGATGAAACAGTCTTTATTGAAATGACAGTTCTCAAAAGAGCCAATGTGGTCATTCCCTTCGTGTCTCTGCCTAGCTCCTTACCCTAATGTAATCTCGTTTCCTAGAAACTGTACCACATATGGATGGGAAGCATTAAAAGCCAGGCTTCTCCTGGTTCTCATGGGCAAGTCCTCTGCCCCCATCACAGACATGGCTTGGTTGTTATTGGAATTCTTCCCTGGCCTCACTGTTCCCAAGTTGCTCTGAGGAGAGGCTGCTAAAAACTTCTTCCCACTCTCACAAAATGATTCCACCTCCCAAACCTTGCACTATTGCTCAATAAATTCATTCCTTGCTACTTACCTCTTTTTACCATCATCAAAACAACGGCACAAACACCTCTTGCTGCCGCATTAGAGTTACATCGGGAAAAGTTGGTTGGTTTTGCTTCAAACTGCATGCTATCCCCAACATTGTTAACCATTTTGTATGCAAGTCCTGCAGGATGTTACAAGAGAATAAGCTGCTGCTTACTGATCAGCAAGTAAAGAGCTACATTAAGTAGAAAATTGTTTTCCAAGTTCTTTCATGCTGTTATACTTGTCACCTATACTCATCTGTTATTTTGGTTACTGCCCTGACCCAGAGCTTTTCCTCTGTTCTTGCTATTTAGCCCTTCTCTGATGAGGCACTTCAGCATCATATTTTATTCAGGCACAATTTACAGGACTTAAGCTGCTGAAATCTCATTCCAATTGCTCTGGTTTAAAAGATGCATTACTCATGATTCTTGAGAATAATAAACAAAATAGTCAGACCTTCAAATGAAAACTTACATAACTTAATCTTCCAGTTCCCTGCCTGTACACATGACACAAAAGTCACATTAACATGCAAGACATTATTTAGGTGAATGCTACTTATTTCTTAGCATTAGATGCTTTATGAAACTTAGGAAAGTATGACGGCCTGCCTGATTTGAGGAAAAAGAAAAGAATGAACAAGAGGAAAAGCATCCTCCTGACTTTTGACTAAAGCATTACAAGTTTTTATGTTGTTTATTTCAGACACTCATTACTGGCATAACAGCACAGGCATTAACTCTGAACCCAACTATGCACACATTTTACCATGTGATCTACATACCTAACTGCATGACTCTCAATACTTCCTGCATGTGAGAACTTAAATCATTGTTCCAGCCTCAACATGAATAGAATGCTGAGATCGCCTCTTCTGTGAAGAAGTGATATATGCTCAGCTAGAATTTCTTAAGGAAATCAACAAAGAAGTGCTGTTAGATCAATTCTAGTCTTCAGCATTAAGTATAGTTATGGCTAATGTCACCCAAAACTGAAGAGGGTTTCTGTAAGTCTTAAGGATGAAATAAAACAAATTAAAGTTATACTTAAGTACAATTTTTAATGAGGTCCTCCAGTGCCATCGAGTTGACTGACACATTAAGCCTGATTAGTGTCAGCTCACATCCTTTTAAAATTAAGACAGAAACATACAAGGAGACAATAACTAGAAAGGTGTTAAATTCTACTGCAAAAATAGGGAAAGCAGAGAAGGCAGTGAAACATCTTGGATTTAAGCCTCTTCTCATTCATCTGCTAACTTAACAACATTACCTGCCCTCAGTTAAAGCATCTACTAATGCTGAAGCATCTTACCTTTCCAAAGATTTCCTCAGCAACCTCTACAGTTAAAGCTGTAGCATCCAAAAATCACCCTGTCCTGAAGGGCATCCGTTCAGTTCAGAAAAACTTCAACTTCATAGATTTATCCTAGCAAGGCTGAGCATAGACAGCCTTCTGTGCCCAGCTTCATGTTTTTATATTGTCTCAGTTAAGACTAGTCTACAAAGATAGTTTCAAAAGCATGAAATATGTTATTTTTGTGCTTTGAAATCTGAACTGAGTTTCCATACAGATTTTGGTATTTTCTCAGCCAAACAAACAAGTTTTGGGATATTTCAGATTCCTTTATTTTAGGTACAAACCTCTCTTTATTTCCCTGTCAAGCTACACATGCCTACATTATCATAGAAATGCATCTGGATTGAAAAATGTGCAGCACATTGATTTCAAGAGGCTACCTGAAGATATTTAAATAATACTGTATCTCTAGTTGTTATTAACAGATGGGATTCTTTGTGAACTATAACATAAAAACCACTTCTCTGAAATAAACAGCAACCACTTCCCAGCAACTTAAGGAATATATTCTAAAGTCAGGCAAAGAACATACCATGCCTGAAAAAATAGAAAAGGAAAAATCATTTAGGAGATTAAAGTAGCAAATAAATTCATAGCAGAAGCATAAAACTAACGCTGAATATTATGTTTTAATTGTCATGCCCACAGTATCCCAAAGCAGTGAGTTAAGATGTGACTATAGCAACCACTGTGCTAAAAGTGCAAGCAAACATTTTTTTCTGCAGTATGATAAACTGGTCTTGAAAAGGGCTTGTTCTGAAACTGGGAATATTGATGGTATTGGGATATTGGAAACCATTACATTTTATATGAATGTTTCAAATTAGAGGTTATAAACCTAATTTGGATCAAATTTGGGGGTTGTTTTGTCCTGTTCTTCAGGAAAGTGCCCATATATTCTTTGTTTTCTTTTGAGAACACCTGCCAATACTTGTAGCCATAGGCTTACATTTGCTGAAACCAGTTCAGTCTTTCACATCATACCAGCCCTTTCAAAAAGTGAATGGTTTGAAAAAGATGGATTTGGTCAGGAGAAAAAATGATTTATGTCACATTTAGGGCTCAAATGTAGTATAAATAATAAAATCAGATGGATCTTTACACAAGATGGTGGTGGCACGGACAGCAGGTGTTTGCCCTTATTTCTTTTGTCAGGAGAAACCAGCAGATGAGCTGCATCTTTAAGCACCATCAAATCCAGCATTAGATTATCTGTGCAATTCGTCCAGCTATCATTACCTTCCAATAGCACCCAGAATAACCCTACAGATAGCTGCTCCTACTGTAAGCAGAGAAAGGCTGGTCAATACCTTAAGCTAACACTTATTGTCACCATGCTCAGATGAAGGTGGCACGCACCCGATTCCCCCCTCCAGTAATTGAGATCCAATGCAACACAGAAAGAACATCCTGATAAATCCTGAAGTCTAAAGCTGGAGTCGGTCAGTGAGTTTTAAATGCCCTTTAAAGGGCTTCACAGCCTGCAAGAGCACTATCTGCTTGACAGAAAGAAGACATCAGGAAGGTAGCTTTTTCAGGACACCAGGAAAAGAAGTCTTGAATGTAATTTGTCTCTTAAAAAGTTGTTTCATGTGGGTAACTGAGGGTTTTATATTTTCCAAGCCGGATCTCATCTACTCCCACTTGATGCCTATCATTTCAAAGACTAAAAATAGTATAAATAACTAAATGTAAAGAAATTCTGAGCAGACAGCAACTTTTCATTGACATTATTGACATATCCTCTTCCAGGAAGCCAAAACCATAATATAACATGAAATTTACACTTCAGTGCTGTTGGTCAGATTCTGTCCTCAGGAAGACAGATGTTAATCAAGATAAATTTCAATGAATAATGACATTCTTAATACTCCATGGTTTGAGTCTATTTTAAGACTAGCTATATGCTCATCAATGTGTTTCATTCTCAATTAGTCCTTTAGTGTGGCTTCTATTGATATCTTCCTATTAGATTTTGTATGGGATTTACAAAAAGTCAACTAAAATCATCTCAAAACCTAGAATTCCATGGAATTACCACCTTGGTGCAAAAAATCCTATAACATGGATTACAAATACCTGCCAGACTACCGAAAAGGGAAACACTCAATATAGTTTTATGTTCTGTAACTGTACAAAAAGGGCGTTCCTATGATATGAGAGATAACCAGTGTCAAAAATATGGTCCCACACTCTCAAAAGAATGCCAAAGTCATAAAACCCACACAATTTTTAAAGAAAAAAACCCTCCAAACAACCAAAAAAACCAAAATAAACCCCAAACAACAAAGATTTACCCGAATTTAAAGTACATATGAAAGTTGAGAAATCAAAAAAGTATTTGATTTAGGAGATCTCTGTTTCAAACAGAACAAGCAACAGTTTTATTATTTATGAAAGCAAGAACACAAAACAATAAAACCAATGACTCATTCTATCTTATGTCAGATAAGATACTCTGTTCAATTTCAATTATTTTTCCTCTTTGTAGCAGCTCAATGAACAACACAGAAGTTATTCTCATAGGACAGTCTTGAGTAAAAGACCATGAGGAAGAAAGAAGTTCAGTTTCTATTCAGCTTTCTTTTTCCCAACTTTAACTATTTTCTGTATCATTTTTACATATCAGTAAAGGCTTTCAGAGATTGGCTACCACATTTCAAATACTCTATTTCACTGCTTTTAACTAAACTAGTTCACTATCCGTTTTCTGGAAAATATAGCAATTTATGCTCTTTTCCATTGTTCCTCAATTTGAACACAAGTCTGAGATAGGTAATAAAGATCTCAACATAGGAAACTACATTTTACACTGTTTTTCTGATTCTGAATTTTGTTAACTTCTGTTGGAACATCAAACATCTTTTAAAACCCTACTTTAGAACTTTTTGGTTATGCTTAATTCTTTTTAATAGGCCCTGATGTCTTATGACATAAACTGTGATTAAGTTCTTTGATTTATTTGTAAGTTTTTGTCACCATGCTCAACATCCAAGAATAACAAAAAGACAATGAAGTGAACTACATCCATACACACAAAATAGTAAGTTCCAAACAAACAGAGCTCCATCTAAATGTTGATTTTAGCTAGCCTTTTGCGGCACACTTCCAGTTAAAGAGGGGGGAAGTGCCAAACCACTAGATGATATTGGGCAAAAGCTAAACAATCTTAGGAATATATATATTTGTATGAAGTTCATAAAAATTCATTCCCTCACTGGTGAGCAACTAGGAAACCACTACAGGAGCATATAAAAAAAGCATTCTTAAACCATGTCAGGCTGAAAACACACTTGGGGTTAGAATTAGATTAAAAAGAAATGCTTAAATTCTCAGAGTTGATTTGGTTTGCATTTAAAACAGTGCATTTGTTCTTACTAAAAAAAAATTAAAATCAATTACACAGAAATAACTGATTTCCATGATTCATTTTGTATTAGGGTTCCACTGCAAGCCTCTGATGAAGGACAAAGAAATTCATTTATAGAGTCATTTTGACTTATTTCCTGATCGTAAGCTGTAATGGTTTCCAAACATCTAATCTAGTTTAAACTCCACTTGAGTTTTTTATTATATGTTATTTTGACAAACACTGTTCTTTCCTGCTATAGAGAAAAACATTTTAAAATAGACATTTTAGTCATCCTCTAATAGAAACATGTACTGCAGGAAGCTGTCAACTATTTGTTCTGTCCTGTTAAACTAACAGCCTGGAGAGACCCAGAAAAGCAGAATTGCTACTGAGGAAGTCCAGTCAAAACGAAACTAATGAAAAAACCCAACTAAATTAAAACAAAACATGTGCCTTATTCCACCTGTAAGTGTATATGAGTGTTTTAATTTTACATCTTCTAATTTCAAGGTTACCACTAACTTCCTAATAGGTATTAAAATTGTCTTTAGAAGTCAAAATTTAGCTAAGTCTACTGGTCTTTAACAGTGTGAAGTGTGATGAATATCCCTGTTTTGTCTCACTGGTGTTTTTAGGAAATGTTTTTATGATTCCTCATCATTATCAGTATTGGATTTTGATGTAGTCATATCAGGTTAGGCCAGTACCTAAAAAGAATGAGCCTTTGTCTCCTTGAAAAATTACTGGGCATAAACCTGGAAATACATTCATTTTCTAAACTCCACTTATTATCTCCTACTTTAATGGAAAAGACTAAATTGAAAAGGTGATAGACTAGATAGTACATTCACATTGATCTCAAACACCATTTTGCAGTATTATCACCATCAATGTATCAGATTCTAGGGGATAGCTAGCTTCCCACATGTTTGGAAGAGTTGACAGAATACGCTTTTTCACTCAGCATACCTATGGAACTATCCCTTTACATGTGTGAAGTGTTTCTACATATCTTAATCTCATGATAGGGGCAAAATATGCATTATTTTACTGCTGGACTTAGAGACTGTAAGCTTATCTAACTTGTATTTTCCATTATCACATTTTCCAATTTTGTCAGTAATTGAGTTAAACATTTCATTCAAACAGTTTACATTAAAACTGTCTCAAGTCACAGAAGAGCTGGTTTTCTATTAATTTTTCACATTTTAATTCTATTACACAGAATAAATATAAAAATCACAGATTTTCTTAGTAGTCACTTAGATTCTACCCAGTCATCCATAAATATGCTTTTCTACTTAAAAACCCTCAGGAGCCTCCACAGCCTATTAGCATTAAATCAGGATAAAATTCTGCAGGACAGGACAAAGTAATTTCTGTAAGTGACAGGAAAGCAATACATTCATTTTTAACTCTACTTCAAGTAAATGCCTTTGTTCCTGAGTGCTTCCCTTTCTGTGACCAAAACAGTCCTCTCTGCTCTCTTTTAGACATACTTGTTATTCTGACATCAAATGGAAAAGCTCCTGGAAAGAAACAATCTCCATCATGATATAGCCCAAACTATGACATGAAATTTTAAGTAAGCATTTAATTACTGGACTCTACGTGGTTTCATGGGAAGATGGAACAGACAAAGCTCAGTTTTTCTTATTCTAGCTTCTAGCAATGTAGCAGAGGATCTTGGTAAGTGACATCCATGTACTTACTCAAGTAAAATGCAGTCTGCCTTACAGGCACATAAAGTTCTGTACCTACTATAAGAATGCTAAGCTATGCTACTTTTTAGCAACAGCGATCCATTTATACATTTCTTGTCCTCCTGTAGAGCCTCACAAGCCTTAATTGCATCCAATGGTCTCATTTGCCTCAAGCAGATACAATCAGAAGCTGGTGTTTTCATGTTATTCCCTTGGACTTGCTGACAATTATGCTCATCTGCACTCCTATTAAAAGCAACGTTGCTATGCTACTGCAACTTTGCCTATACACGTTGTCAAACCAAACCAATATAAGAAATTCAAACTCATACAGCTTGCCTTTGAAGAAATACGAACAGCATGAAAAAGCCACATGCAGCAATATGGGTTAAAGCAAAGTCCAAATCTTTCTTTTTAAATGATTTAAACAGAGCATAGGAACTGTTTTCTGTTGATGGAAAGAACACAAACTTAGGTTAGAAAGACATGACAAACATGTCAAAGGAAAGGGATCTGGTTTGACTTGTGGCCTTACAGCCAATATATTTGCTTCTTCCTTGCTGAAGATTTAAGGCAGCAAATAAGTTTATTCACTGTGTGAATCAATTATTCAGAGCAATTTATTTCATAGAAGTATTGTAACTACCAACGTATATTTCAGATTTGTTCTGAACACAAAACCAGATGACTAGAAAAAGGGAAATATAACCCCATTTTCAAGAAGGGGAAAATGAATGACCCAGGGGACTACAGACCAGTCAGTCTGACCTCTGTGCCTGGCAAAATCTTGGAGCAGATCCTCCTGGAAGGCATGCTAAGGCACGTGAAAAACAAGGTACTTGATGACAGCCAACATTGCTTCACTAAAGGGAAATCCTGCCTGACCAATTTGGTGGCCTTCTATGATGGGGCTACAGAACTGATGGACAGGGGCATTTCCAATCCAAAATGTTCTATGATGCTATAGTTCTGTACCTATTCTTGAGCTTCAAATTACTCAGTGGTGCAAAGATACTGAAGCACAAAAGTTACACTTGGTGGGTTTTTATTCCACTGGATTTCTGTATTTAACCTTTCAGCATAATTCAGCTATCCCTGAAAAGCTTATGTTAGAATTTGTATAAAGTTGCATCAAATTCAATTCTGAAAGGTTAAAAGATAATATTACATAAAACAATACCTTTGTGCTTCTTTTCCTTCAGAGACAACAAGCAGCTTGTATTTTGTTTGGCCTGGAGCCACAGTCATATTTCATGCATGATCAAAACTGACTCAGGAAAATAAGTTATTAAGCAGTCGAGAAAGTGTTCTTTGAAGGGAAAAATCCACAGCTTTTACCTCAGTAGTTTCCTACTTTCCATTTTTACAAAATAAAAACTTTGATACAAGTTTTGCTCAAGTTTTTATACCTCAAGTTCCTAAACTTTATAGAGAAAAAGATAGGTGGAAATTGAGGTATTAAGAGGTAAGGGATGGATGTTAATTTTTCAGCTAGACTTCTTGCTTTTGAGAACCTGATTTTATCGGTTAAGTTAGGACCAGTGTAGTGTGAAAACAATGCTGCTGGAAAACCGGGAAGCCTCAGCACACTGTGAGGACTGCTGCTTACACCCTGGCACCAGCAACTAATTCTGCAGCTATCTACTTTCAGACAAAGCACATGCAAGCCTTCCTCAGCTAGACCCAAGCATGGGACTCAGTTTTCCAATTCTAAAGGACTAAATACAGAGCAGCTGCTGAGCTCTCAAGTACACCACAATGCAGGCTGAATAGTCTCACCCTGAGCCATTGAAGTTTTAAACACTGGTTCATTTACTTGATATTGAAACTCTAACTAGGTCCTCAAGTGCGTTGTCACAATAAGGAAATTTGCCAAACATGAAGGGTTCCCAAATTTGCATGGTCACAAAGGCTGGTAAATGCAGCTTTGCAGTAAAATTTACTAACAGTAACAGGAAAACATAAAAAGTATGGTGTCACAATAAGTGTGAAAATACACATTCAACCAGGCTATAAGCTCAACGTATTTTTCTAGATGATGGCTCTATTTGAATTTCATGGAAACAAGTAAAAAGACCCTCCTGATGTTTTAAAGCACCAAAACACAGCGCTTGTTTTTTTCTTTTCAGCTCCACTTAATATGTATAGTGTCATTTATGAAACTTGTCAAGTTATTGTAATCAAACACGCAACAATTCACAAACACTTTGCCAGAGATTTTGCTTAAATTGACATGTAACTTAGGCTAACAGGAACAGAGGTTTGAACAAGGGAACACCTTGGGGAAAAGTATACAAATATGAAGCATCTCATACATGAGGATGTAATGCTCAACTAAGTAAAGAGGTAATGCTTTCTTCTGCTTGTAGTTGTTATAGTTACCATAAACATCTTTTAAGCTTGGCCTAAGACTTGGCTCTGATCTTGGAGAGGATACTAAAAGTCACAAGAGGAATGACATGCAGCTTTGGAAGCTGTCCCAGTCTGAAAGCTCCACTGGGACAAGCCATGTGCATCCAAATCATTGCCACAGGTGGGAGCATAGCCTCTTCTCCCACTGATTTTACTGGAAACTGTACTAGCTCTGCAGAAAACCTAATTTCATATTTAACATTTCAAACCTTATATGATCTTAATTTATACTAGCAAATATCTGTGAGGTGCTCATCAGTATTCACCCTCTAAAAATGGGGTTAAAAGAAAATAAATTGGGATGGAGTTGTTAACAGTTGACTACCTTTATGACTTGACTTGTTCTGCTTTTCAATGCAACTTACAGAGGATGACTGAGCAATGCAAAAACTTCCGTAGGAGAACCTCCTTCCTGGCTAAATTATTCCCAACTCACAGAGAAGAGTAGTTCAGACAGATATGTCACTGAAGCTATTGGGAAAAGCTTCAAAATGACCATAGTAGAAAAAACAACCTGAATATTATCAAGCTTGCCCTCTTTCCTTCCCTACCCTCAATGTTCATCTAGCACGCCAAATCTGAGTATCTCCTCCCGCTTCAGCTACGGCCATCCTAGAGAAATGCCACATCAGCCTGAATAACACACACACAGTAGGTTTCTGAACATGTTGCCCACATCTGTCCTGCCATATCAATACATATTTTACTGCATGGTATTGGTCTTCTCAACCAAGAACGTTTTTAGTAAACACCCAAGACAGTTTTCTACAAGCATTCTCTTTGTAATTAATTAGAACTACCAATATCCAAGAAAAGAAACCTAAAAGTTCCTATATGAAAACCACAGTCCATGTATTTATTCTCTAAACACCTGTTTCAAAACCAGAATGCTGTCAGAAACAAGAATACCTTGCCAAGACCACACAGTATGTTCGTGCCTGTGAGATCCGCCAGCTTCATCAGCCTGCTCCATGTAATGAGTGAAGTAGGGCCTGGTGGCAGGGCCACCTGCCTTGTACTGCTGGTTGGAATTAGGGCTAATAGCTGTACATCTACAAGAGAATAACTTCTTTCACATTTAAAAGCCTGGCTCATTAGATAAAGCCCTCATTTCAGGCTGCTCATTGACAACCTTTGCAACTATTTATTTCACGAGATGGTCGGTCTCTTCTGTTCATATTTTGTACTGTGTATACTGGATTTGCTTATTTTTTAATTAAAAGCCCTTACACTGATGATCAGAAGGGAACACAGTCATGAACTCAAATAGAAACCATGATTTCTGGCCTCTTGTGAGGCCCCTGATTAATTGTGCTTTACTACTATTACTCTGGGAATGAACACTCTCTCTTCCATAAGTATTATGAACATCAGTTAAATTAGATACAAGGCCTTGGGTACTTTTGAGCAGAAGATGAGCTCCTTCAAGTAACTTCTCCACAAAGCTTATGCTTTTTCCTTGCTGGTCAGATTACCCCATCTAAGAAAAACTTCTTCCTTTACAATTTACCTTCACAGCAATTAGGAAACCTATTTCCTTTTTATTTCCCATTCATTACTATTTCATTTTCCAGTCATACAGCTGCCTGCAGAGGTTAAATACAAATTTGGGGTTTCAGAAACTAAAGCTTCAGGTCCAGGTCCAGTTGAAGAGAAAACTCTTACCTTGCACAAATCATACAGAGAAAGAATGGGAGTGTAAGCAATTTTTCATTCAGCAATGAACTAGCTGACTGTATTGGAAATACAAGGTGCCAGCTCTTCATATGTTCCAGTGTGTGACTGCATAAACCAAACTAATAGATACTACCTATATGGAAGGGAGGAAGAGTTAGAAAAAAAAGTGAAGTACAGAAATGTTCAGACTATAAAAGCCTCATTTAATTCAATAAGCATCCTCACAGGGGTTGTTTAGGGAAAGTGAACTATTTGAGTAACTGTTCTCTTAGGTTTTCATCTGAGTTTGTCTCTAATAACTCTTAACTTGATACTGATGGATTCTAGCAGCATAATTCAAACCTTTGATAGGAAACTCTCTGACCCTATTTCTCATTTAGAGGAGAACTGACACCAATACAAAACTGACATTGTCTGCTTTCTTGCTTTTAATAAGATTCTGCTTCCTTTATAGCCTAATTTCCAGGATGACTTCAAAAGGTGACAAGTGGCATTAGACCTGTATTGCATCAATATTAATATATACTGTTCTCTTCACCTCAAGTCAATGTGACCCTAACAAGTGTAGCTCTCTGTACTGCAGACTTTCAGAGAGTAAGTCCAGCAGTCATGTGGTTCAGACTGAATAGAACTGCAGGTCTATAGTCCCAATTTCTTTTCTCAGCAAGCACTATATAAGTATAGTTGAAAGGAGTGGTTTCAGTGTTTAAGATCAGTGTCATGGACAATTAAAGACTGTTAAAAGGTAGAAACCATCACAAGCAAAACATTCTCATCTGTCTAAGACCTGTTTTGTCTTGCACTATAGCCTGCTTCAGCTCAAAGAGCCCATCTTTTACTGAACCTGTACAAATCATCTCAGAATCCTTAAGGAAACAGAGCACTGTTTGAGAGATTTAAAGTTATACACCATGATCTTCAAGACATAGTTTTCCTTCCTGTCAAACCCCCCATATGCAATTCAATTGTTGTAGCCCTCTGCTGAAGCCAGGCTTCACACTTGCCCAGGATCTTGTATTGATGGACAATCATGGAGATACAAGATCCAGCCAAAAACCTTGTTGTTTGAGAACACAACTTTGACGCCCATGTCTGGAACCTGTGGCATTCAGCACCATACAGAAAGGTAATGCTGAATTCAAAACTTTGTCATGAAAGAAACAATAGAGCCTGATAAATACCTCTATCCTCCAAGTAATTTCTAATCCCATTAAAGTACATTATAGCTCACATGGTGTTTCACTATTAAAGGCATTCATAATGCCATATCTTGGAAAAATTGCTAGCAACTAACAAAACCTCCTTGTTCAAGTGCCCACACTTCAACTAGTGACAGCAATTTCACTTCTAGCTGCTGTCTGTACTGCATGGTGATATAAGGCAGCTTGCTTGTTCAGTCACCTGCAGCACAACTTCCCAAAGATGATGACTTTGATTTATTCCTCTAACAGTCATTTAATTAGGGTAGTTCCATTGTGTCAGTAAATAGGTAAAGGAAACATTCTGCAGTTGTCTTCTGTGTAATTCCTATGGTTAATGCTGTATTGGCATTTTCATTGTAGCCATCAGTTTTCAAATGCACACAATTTAATAGTAAACATTTGCCTTGGACACACACCAGTTTGGTCAAATAGCAGCATTAGTTGTTTTGCTTTTAAATCCAGTTATTTTACATCTGCCTCCACTTGACTTTTCAAAAGCAACTGAAGGGCAACCAAAAAGAAAAAAAAAGATGTTTTTATCATCACACAGCACTTTGTTTTCCTCTGGTTTAAAACTGATATGCTCCACCTATTTCTATAGGCGTATATGAAGGTCAGAGATCTTAGAAAACCTCAAAAACCTTTTCAACTGCCACAGAGGAAAACTGCCACCAGCTCCTATTTGACTGAAAGCAAAAGCTCATGAGGTGAGATAGAACCGAAAAGATTAATAAAGCAAAGAAACCCAGTGAGAACAGCAACTGATATCAGCATTGGTATCAGCATTTAATGCTAAGTCATTTATGGATAAATGCAATTCCATGGATCTAGTAGGCTGTCATTTTCTTGACATTTTGTAACATTTATCACAGAAAAAGTGAGCATTTAGAGTTGTTAAATGAGAAAGAAAAAAAATGTTTTCGGTTACTTTTAAGCCAAGATTGAATCCCTGTTACATACAGTGTTCCCAAAGATACGGGTACAACACCAAACACTTGGCTCCTCATCCATCATAGATGAGTGTGATGATATTCAGTATGCATGACAAGATTGAAAAGCCCCGTGTAACTCACATTTCTAACTTTAGATAAACTATGGAGACAGCTAGATGTATGCAGCTAAGGGTATAATGGCTTTACAAACAGTCAGTTACCTTCAAATGGTGTAATTCTGTTTCATTCTAATGAAAACTGAATCACAGTTGTATCATATCAGCATGTATTTTTAAACACATATTATGCATGCAGGTTCTGCGTGTAACAATTGGCAACAAATTATTTATATTGCTTACTGGTAGACACTTCTGTTTTCAGCAGAGGGAAAACAGTTTCTCTCCTGCCCTTCCTTCTCTCCTCTTTTTAGAGTACAGAGCTTTACTATTGCTGTGTATGCCAGAAACCTGTTGGGGAAAAAAGGTTCATTTTCTTCTCTATACAATGTTAGAGTAGAGAGATCTTAAGGTAAGAATATTTTTCAGTACAAAATTAAATAGGAAAGTATCTAAGACACCATTTTGGTGATTGGAGAATTCTAAACAGAGAAGCCAGAACTCATTTATCCATCAGGTTTCATGAAGAGGTCAGACTGCCAGAATAAAGTATAATTTGGAGCAATTTATTTCCTGCTTTTCTATTGGCTCTGTATTAACTAACATGGTATTTGTGCAAGGGTACTAGGAGAGACTTTAATGTGCCCTGAAAAAGATAAGAAGAGATAACAACTTTAACTTCGTCTTCTCTTGCATGCTATCATTATCCTCACTTTTCACTGGATTTTCCTCAATCCATTCCATTCCAATCAAACTCTTTTTTCTCTCCCACCACACATCAATTGAAAAACAGTGGGGTATTATTTCTATTTCTTAAACATTCTCATTTAAAGCTTTTTAAATTGTTCAAGCGGTGCAAGAATAGTGCAGAAGACTGACAATTGTTCACCTAAGGCACCACAGAAGTTTTAGACAGAAAGCTAGGTATCTTAAGTAACCTCAAGAGATTTGGCAAGCCTTCCTGCTTCAGCATAACCTAAAGTTAAAATAGCAATAGGAATATGAACAAAACAGAATTCAGTCCCTACCAATAGTAGACAAAGTCTGCTATAAAAAGTTATTGGTCAGTTTTTGACTGACCCACCATTTTAGTGCTGAGGTTTACACCAAATACCACGAACAAGTCCTTACAACTCCCCTGAGGCCCTAGTTCTTTTCTGTTCATCAGTTGTACTGAGCACAAGCAATTGAATCTATATTGCAACATTCACCTACTACTGGTATTTTACTCAGCAGGTCTCTCCCTGTACTGCTGATTATCTGTTAGCTGCTTCTAACACTGAGCAAAGACAGTAAGATCACCAAATGCTATCACCTATACAACTTTCCAGGAACAAGTACAACTGATATCGTATTGCTTATATCCCAATCTGTAGGTGTCCATCTGCATGTCAGTTTTTACTTGGAAGTAGTAGCAAATAAACTCCATAGCCTTGTCCATACAGCTTCTGGGAAATCAGATCAATAGCTCTACACTGTGCTGCAGCATTCAGTACCTCGTAAAACCTAGTGACTGTACAAAGCAGGCTTATTGGTTCATTTCTGCTTGAAGTGCTCCCCACAAAGATGCTTTGGTAACCAGCAGAGGCTGGTTTGGTTTTTATGAAGCATCAGTAACCTAAACGAACATCACATGAAGTGACAAGAATCTATATTTCTAATCACCTGGTGCTATTGGCCAAAGCAAGGGAACACTGTCACAACACTCAGGCAATTCCTCCTTATTTTTAGTAGATGGTTAGTATTACTCATTTGCTATTCACTGAACAGTCAAATATAGCTTCTTCAGATATTAATCAATACCAGATTTGGTTCATTTCATCAATACTCAAGATTTCTACAGGCTTTCTTTTTTAGTTGTTTGGTTTTTGTTTTGTTCTGATTTACAATAGATTAGCCTACATCATATTTACAAGGTCCAATATACTCTTACTTTAAATACACCTAAGCAAATACATTTTTGTCATTAATATCCTATTATTCTAAGCCACATTAAAAGATTTGACCACTCCCCACTTTTCTCCTCATGAAAGTCTCTTAGGAAAATTATAATATTGATCTGTTAATGTGACAATTTAAGTGTTAACCTGCATATTTTCCCCCATCAGAAGCTCAATACGTGCTCAGACCTTCTCAAGATCTCTAATCCTGTAATCCTTCTTCCCTTTATGTTCAATATTTAGTTGTTTATAAGGCTGCTGTTTCTTATTTCTGGTCATTTATTTTCCTCTCTTCTCTTGCATTTGAATCAGTTACCTTATATTTTACTTTTCCTTTGCCAAATGTCTCATGTGTAATGGCTAGTCTATTTTCCATATTTTAACAGAAGCTTACCTAAGGTTTATCTCCCAGAGGTTTGCTATCTCACTACACAAATGTCTTGCTGCCTCAGAAAAGAGAAGAATTTATGGAGCCAGCACAGCTCATGGAAATACACATGGCAAAAGATCCACAGCCTGAATAGGCAACAGCCAGAGAGGCATTTTTGGACTAGATCATTAAACATCAAAAGCATCATCCTGATTAAAAGGTTCTGATATTCAGGGACTTTAAGAACACAAACAGCCACCAAAAATGTACCACTGAGTACCCTTATTTGTACTGAACAGCTATAAAGCTGTGGAGAAAAGCTTAACAGGAGAAGCTGAGAAAGATTACTCTGCTCACTACACAGAGAAGGGATCATTTCACATAAAAGCTTATTATGTTCTGTAAAGGTACATCACTTCTGTAGCTAGCCCACAAGGATTTTCTTTACCTGAACTTAGGACCACAGCTTGACACATTTGATCAGCTGTTTTGAGCCTTGATTGTTATTTACTTTAGTTATACTAGCTGTTAATTTGCCCCAGCGTTACATAGTACCTGCAATGCCCTGCTGGGCTCCTAGTGAGGAGGAACAGGTTTTGGCAGTACTTCAAAAGAGGAAATCAAGTAAAGCATTTCTAGAACTCTGCTGTCCATTTCTCTTCGCATACAGCCATCAAGTCAGCATAAATGAGGTACCATAAAGCCAAGGAAGGTGTTACGATTTGTTTGGTTTGGCTTGGTTTTTTTGTTCATGGTTTTTGGTTTTTTGCTTGTTTTTGTGTTTGATTTGGGTTTTTTTTGTTTTGTTTCTTTGTGTTGTTTATTTGGGGGGTGGTTTGCTTGGTATTATTAAGTGTTTAAAGCACCAAAATGAGGTTTGTGATTGGGGTTCAACTGCAAACATGACCTCGGCAGAAGATGTGGCACTGTCTCAGATCACCAGGTGAGATGAAACCCTTTTTCTTATATAGCAGTTCAGATCTCTGACCTTGAGACCGTTTACAGTGATTCACAAAACTGAGGTCTCATATTGGCTCAGGAGCGCAAGTAATACTATAGCAATTTTCTGCTGAGGTTTCCTCACCTAGCTGAAACCTCCTCACAAGCTATTTACAATACAACATCCCACTAGAAAAATGGTTTGAGCTTCTGAATTATACAGGCTCAATGCCAATTTCAGTACCCAGAGTTCTCACATATTATAGGGGCTTTTTTCATTGTCTAACATGCTGCTTAACACACCACAACCATACGCTGGCCACTGCTTTTACTTAGTCATCTGTTCATTCTGTATTGTAAAGCAGCTCACTGGTTCCTGAGGATATCCTCAGCCTAGATCGATTTGAATTTCACCTTCATTTTACTGATATTTAAATACATCCTCCTTTGGATACATGAAGTTACAGTTCATTTCATGCCTCATTAACAAAACAGGTAAGCTTCTGGATTTACATGACGTGTACAAGCATAGAGGGCTATCTTAACCAATGCTTTTAGTTACCAAAACAATTTTATTTAGATTCTTACTCCCTCTCCCTTTTCTCCAGACAAGAAGTGCTGCAAATAGAAATTGCAGTAAGTGATTGCGTGTAGAATCATTGAATGGTTAGGGCTGGAAAGTACCTTAAGATCATCCAGTTCCAACCCCAATGCCATGCGTAAGCGCACCTCACACTAAACCATGCTGCCCAAAGCTCTGTCCAGCCTGGTCTTGAGCACTGCCAGGGATGGAGCACTAAGCACTTATTTGGGCAACCTGTGCCAGTGCCTCACCACCCTCACAGCAAAGAACTTCTTCCTTAAGGATATAACCTGAACTTCCCCTAAGTTTGAACCCATCACCCCTTGTCCTATCACTATAGTCCCTAAGGAAGAGTCCCTCCCCAGCATCCTTATAGGCCCCCCTTCAGATAATGGAAGGCTGCTCTGAGGTCTCCACACAGCCTTCTCTTCTCCAGGCTGAACAGCCCCAACTTTCTCAGCCTATCTTCATACGGGAGGTGCTCCAGTCCCCTGATCATCCTCGTGGCCTCCTCTGGACTTGTTCCAACAGTTCCATGTCCTTCTTATGTTGAGGATATCAGAACTGCACACAGCGCTGCAAGTGGGGTCTCAAGAGACCAGAGGGACAGGATCACCTCCTTTGACCATCTATTAAAGACGGTGACCACCAGCAAGATTTTTACATGTTTACAGTAAAATGGCTTTGGATGACCAAGAAGTGCACATAAAATTGGTAGAGAAACAAGAAAGTTTATCTTTACCCCAGAGATTTTTGGTTTTCTTTTCAGGTTCTATGAAGTTACCAGCTTACCCTCACGTATTTCATTAAAACACTCATTTATTCCCATGGTGTCTCCTGGTTTTGCTACTTATACAAATAAATGCACAAGTACTTAACTTCCCTGGAATACTGAGATTATAGCAAAGCATTTATTATAATGTTAAAAGTGCCAGAAGGGATAGGGCAGAGGTTTTCAAAACAAACACTTTCAAAGTTCATTCGGGTATGAAAGTTAATCCCCTTGGCAATTTCTTTTGCTATAAAGCATGTTGTTCATTATTCTTTAATATGTTTTCTTATGTTTAGGTTTATTAATTCATTAAATCACTGCTATGATCTCGAAGAACTGGATGTAAACCAGAGAATATCCTCTAAGTTTACTGTAGCTGGACTAAGGGAATATAACTATAGTGCTTGGATGTCTTGCACAATAGCAAAGGAACAATAAGAAGTAATTCCTCTGTATATGCCACACAAAACTTTTGGAGCTTGTCTAGTGGGAGAGATCATCTTATGATGTTTTTATAGTGCTTTCATCTAGGCTGTGTCCTACACTTTATTTCAGGCCAGTTAATGACAGAGTAAATATGAGACCTGGTCAGCTACTTCTGCACCATCATAAATTCAAGACAATCCGACAGAACCCAAGACTTAGAAGCCAAAGTCAACCATTAAGACCCTCAGAGGCTTTTTACACAGTATTTGACAAGCCATTTTATTGCTTAGTGCTGTATAAAATACATGCAAGAGCACTTACAGTCCAGGTGGTAACCTGGGAGTAACATCTGTGGACCCATCTATGCATGGCAGACAGAAGTTGGTACAAAAGGTCGCACTTTAAGTCCTTCCTTCTACTTATTTGACAGGACTCCATCCCAAAATCAGGCTTTGGTTCTATTACTGACCATGACCAAGACCTGCCTCAATCCTTCAGTTTTAAAGGCTTTAACCTTAGAAAAGCCCATGCCTAATATTGCATGAGTAGCTTTGAATCTCCTATAAGATTAAAAAGTGGTGTTCTTCCTTTATCTCACTACTTTTAACTCTTTCTAACACTCTGTACTAAGGACATTTAAGTGCACAGTTGAGTCCCTCATTGCTCCAATGAAGAACAGTTGCCACAACCAGACCTAGATCACCTTCTAGACCATTTGGACAACACCACATGCTGCAATGACCAAGGGTTTCAGTGTCCCTTTAACAAAGCATTGCAAGTACTGGAAGTCATTTAAGAAGTTAATGCACAAACAAAGCAGTGTTTCCCAGTATAGAAAAATGATTAACCAACTGCTTAATGGCAATTAATCTCAGGGGGACTCCTTGCGTATTCAAGAGTTTGTTATGTGCTTCAACACTCTACAGTGTGAAGATGTGAAGCTGGAAATGGGTTTCTTCCCATGGTTTGCCATCAGACCCAGAGCTGCAGTGAGACCCTGTGGTTGTCAGGCCACTGTGGTGGTTCATCCATGAGTTTTTGGGTGAGTTTCATCTACAGAATCCCAGACTGGTTTGGGTTGGAAGGGACCTTAAAGCTCATCCAGTTCCAACTCCCTGCCATGGGCAGGGACA
>JANHGB010048480.1:5647-16743 GCA_026283785.1 Coracopsis vasa
TACAGGAGGTGCTCCAGTCCCCTGATCATCCTCGTGGCCTCCTCTGGACTTGTTCCAACAGTTCCATGTCCTTTTTACGTTTAAGATTATGTAACATTTAACCTGTTTACAAAGAACCACAGAAACAAATAAGAATATTTTTTAGACAAAATCATGAAGTATAGAGAAATACTGTTTTTCCAATAAGCTGAAACAGTACTTTTGAGAAGAGGAATAGAAACTGGTAGGAAAGGAAAAAAAAAAAAGAAAGCAACTACTGCTGCATTTTGAGCAATGCGACCATGTGTATCAATACATCATTAAATGCAAAGGTTCCCTTCCCATTTTTAGGAAGGATTGTTTTCTTAAGTCTAAAAAGTTTCAGATACTTTGCAACTGATTCACACATTATCTTAGTTCTTATACCTTTTAAGATTTTTCTCCCACAAGAATTCTATGAACAAACTAAAGCTTCTTTATATCAGTTCCTGACTGTTGCTCTTTGTAAAAAAACCTTTCTTGAGGTATCAAACAGAGTTTCGGTATTTATACACATTACAAAGGCTTTCAATTTAGAGTAAAACATCCAAACCTGTTGAAGTGTTTTACAGCTAGTTCTGAACTGAAATACAAATCTGAAGATACAGTCTCTCAAGCAGGTCACCATTCGGACTCAAGCAGAACCCTTTGAGTTACGGAGAACTAATGCTGACTGATGCCATAAATACCATTTTGAAACAGAAAGACCCAGACAAGGTGGGACAATCTTCCTAATTCACAGTAAACATTTAAATTGTGTGTGCTATTAGGATCAGCAAAACAGTCCAAGTCTGAATGAAAGTGTCACAAGATTCATTTGGGACTATGCTGAAGTATTACCTGTGACTGATGCATCTAACATGAACGTGGGGTTTTTGCTCCAAGAGTATTTGCCACTAAAAAAAATCCAATTCAGGATCCATGTGCATAAAACAAACAGTATTTTGAATACTGCACTTCACAGTGGCTATTTTGTCAGGGCTGGCTATTAACATTCTACCCACCATCCTAAGGAGCTCTCATTACACACACCCCTCATGAAAAAATAATTACAGCATTAATAAACTTGCCAGAGATTACAGATTGCAAAGTGACTTTTTCATCAATATGTAGAAGATATTGACAGTAAACAGCAGAAACACAAGAAAAATATTTGTGGTATTGGTTAGTTATTATGGACTCATTCGATGAGCAGATTTGTTCACTGTAACTCTCATAGTTAATCAGAGCCTTTGCAACTGCCCTGTGTGCCAGTCGGTACCATACTGTATAGAACTAAAGCAATAAAGAAGGTGCACTTCAGACTTCCTTTTCTCACTTTCAGTAATTTCTCTTGACTCTGCTTCTGCCTTATTCAGTTAATTCCTGGACTTCATGACTATAGAATCTGAGTTTACATCTTGTAAACATGCAATTTTAACTTCAGTGTACATCTCTAATTATGCTGATATGGAGCAATATGGTACCATAACTCCCTCAAGTAAAAACTGATGAAGCTGCATCTGGTTCATTTTAAAGGGAACTTGAAGAGAGCACTAAAATGTATTGAGTATCTTATTTATCTCAGGAGGTGTTAAAATATGAGTGATGAAGATGATCTCCATTAAACATTTATCTGATGGTCTGGTAATATTATTAATGTAGAGTCTGCTCACCAACTTCAACTTTTAATTTTTCCACACATTAAAGTAGAAGCTTTCATACATCTCTATTTATAGTTTAATGCATCTGCTTAGCCATGCAGAAAGACAGTTCCATAGTCAGATTATATCAGCTTGCACACAAGAGATAGTCTGTAATTAATAACATCCTCCACTGACAAATTAATACTGAATTCTCCCGTTCTGTAACTCTCACTCTGTAAACCCGGGTTACACAGATACAATATTCCAAAGACACAAATTTCCAGATCCTCAAACACAGTCTCTCCACTGGTTTATCCATTCAGCTGAGCATAAGAACAGTCTGACAGTCACAGTGGCATAGGCTCATTACACAAACCCTTTCCAAAAAGCAGCAGCAGATACCACTAGCATCAAGCAGCCCATTTTCATAGCTGCTCTAAAGAAACCACACAGCTCCACTTTGTTTCTTTTCCAGAGAGGTCTGAACTTAGTTTAAAAGCCCTTCTTGCACCTTGAACACCACCAGCGTGATCGGGACTGGGGCTGGACAGCATACAAGCTATCACATACTGGTTTCTATGATGTGCATCCTAACCAGCCACACCAACTCCTCAAAGATGCTTAAGCATCCTTTACCTTGAAAGTCTCTTGCTAAATCCACGCCTCTGAGGAGCAGACTAGGTCCCTTCAAAAGGGTCTCCCCATTTAAAACAGGCATTTTTAAACACTTTTTAACATGTTAATTGTGCATAACTTCCTTAGCTAAAAAGTCAGTAACAGTTTCTTAAAGTCACTTCACATCCTGCCTACCACAGACTAGAGAAGCACAAATGGCAAGGGGAGGCTTGAGAGAAAAAGCAGACTTCCATATGATTTGCAATGTGCGTGTTTTGTTTTGTTGGAAAAGTTGTTGTTTGGTTAGTTAAAACCAAAACAAACAACAGAAATAACCCTGAACCACAAACCTATAAAACAAATTCATCAGAAGACACACAGTCACTGCTAGGCAGAAAGCAAGGGCAATGCAACATACTCCTTAGCAAAGTTTTCATTATTCATTCTTTCCAGTCCCACGACTTTTGTGCAAGTCACTTGAGACAACTTTGGGGTCGTATTTTGGGTTTTATACTATTTTCTTCTTGCTTCTAAAGTTATAAAGCTGAAGACACTTTATGTTAATGCTCATCCTCTAAGCAGCAAGGATACCTCAGGTGTGTATTAATCTCGCTGCAGATTCAGGTGCTTATTGGTGCTGCACTTAAAATGGCTCGAAGAGGCTCACAGTCAACAGTCTGATCCACATATTTGGTCTTACTTGGTTAAGCAGAGGTTGCTCTCAAAACATTCTTACTCAGATGCAATTTCCCTGCATGCAGTTACTGTCTTAAAGGACTTGTTCAGGAGAAGATATTCTAAACTTGCATTCAGTACAGAAGCCATGCATTAATGCTTGCTTCACAATAGGAGGAATGTGGAGACTCAACCATCTGTAACACTCTGATTCAGAGTTCTGTATGTATTTTAAAGACTCACCTTATTGTGACTACTTTCATAAGTTAATACAAGACAAACACAAAACTTGGAAGACTTTATGCACCATCTGAGAGCACATTACTATGAATCTGGGAGGGATTCAATTTTGGAGTGAACTGCACTGTTTATTGCCAATATTGAAGTAAAAGCACAACAATTACATTAACAATTTTGCAATCAGTTGGTATACAGTTAATTAAAGTGGATTTGGAAGAGAAGTCTTTAATCAAAAGTATCAGGTATCTGCTGGACAAACTAACCAATTTCAGGAGGGCTTCCTTATAATGGACATTAAAGATTAAGTACAAGCTTTTACTTTTTTTAAATGCATCTTTGCACCTTTTTTCTTCCACAGAGCTGTAAAACCCTAAAGATGACAAACTATAAGATGACAGGACATCTTTCTAAATAAACTTTGTCAGGATGCTTTTTCATTGTTAAATTCTGCTTAGCTAATGACAACCTATTCTCTCCCATTTCTTCCTTGAGCCGTTACCATAGTAAAACTTAGTGACATTTGGAGCCGAGGAAACCTATCTGCTAGCACATGGACAGCTAGTATCTCTTACAGCCTAATTTTAATCAAGGACAGGACAAGAAATGATCTCTTGCTAACACCCCATATATCACAAATGAGATCAGCCTGTGTTTTTCATCATTCTACAAGGATTACATTTGGAAAGGAAAACCTACTGCTGCATTAATACAGCTCATTGTGCATCAACATCATTCGTAATTGTATGAGTCTGAAGGCAGAAAGAAGCACATAAGGGAAAAGGATTTCTTAGGGGAAATCGCAAAATGAGTGGAGGATGAGCCAAACTGATAAACTCAGATTTGTAACTTTCTTCTCTTTCATGGGCAAGAGAAGCAATAAAAGCCTGCTAAAGCTGCTATGAGGATAAAGGCATTTTAAAAAGCCCAAACACCTTTAAATCCCCCTATGGAACCACAGACAACAGAAATTCATATTGCTCAGTTTAGTTCAACATGAGGATCATCCTTCATGCCTATTGTTGTGGTTTAGACCCAGGACACCTATTCACACACAGAAAGCTAAATAAAGCATGTTTGGGATCACTTCTATCATCTTTCTCTGCAGCAGACACTGAAGAACACGCTCACATTTACACAAATTCCTTATGCCTCCTATTCTGGGGAGGAAAGAAGGGTAATTATAAGAGAAAAAGGGACAACTATAGAAAATAAGATGTATTCAAGTAGCATGCCAAGGGAAGAAAAACAAAAACAAGCTGTAACTTCTAATAAACGTGTTTCCTGTTCTCTCAGAACCCCTGCATTTACATTAGCTTAAGTGGTCTGGTCTTTTCAAACTACAGCTTGACAAGAGCCTTGCTTTAGAGGCTGACATGCAGCTAAATGCCACCCCCAGAAAAAAAACAAATGTACTAGGATGGTAAATGCCATTAAAGTAAAATAGAAGGATGAGACAGATGGAACAGGAAATGTTTCTAAACAATTTGGTACCAAAACTGGCTAAGTGAAATTTTCCATTCTTTAAACCACCGTTTTGAGTTCTTCCTTATGCATCTCATCCCTTCTCTCACAACAAAGCAGTTCTTCTAGATGAGCAGAATATAACAGATTAAGAAAAAAATTGAATACCAAGCACACCTGTATGCAACTCAGTATCCTGAGAAAGTTCTTGATATAAAGTTAATATACATATATAAAAATACATACATTTGGTCCTATTTGGAATTTCTATGATGTCAGTAGTAAGTTCGTACTACTGGTTTGAAATTATCCTTATGTCAGTATGGCATGAGACTCAATCAATTTTTTAAACAAATGCACTATAGACTTGCATTTCCAAAGTTATAATTACATGAAACACTGACAGCTTTTATGACTGACATGGCAGTCAGGCTTCATCTGTAATCTCAATTTCTCCTAGGAGTTATGGACATGCAAATTGTTTTACTCTTTCAATTACATACATGAATCTGGAATTATGTGAACTAGGCATAGTGAATCTGTGACAGTCACTTTAAATATTCACATTTTGAATGTGCAAGATATATCTTACAGACACACTGCAAAGTAGAGCAATGTGCTCCCCTCACTGAGTTCTATATTCTGCTGTTTAATAATCTTACATAATTACCAGACTTCTAGAATTTGTACTTTTTCCTAGTGTGTTTTTCAGCTAGGAAAGGCTGACACTGATTTTTTTCCTGTGTGTGCTCCCACTGAACAGCATGTCAAATATGCCATTTGAGATTTTAAATTTTTAGCCTTACAGTTTAAATTATTAGCCTTCAAAAGCCTGCATGTGGATTTATAAGTGCTGTCTGAACAATTCACTTGAGCAGCTTTAAAATACTCAGAAGGAGACAGCACAACATCTGTCCATGACAAGCTGCTGAAAACCAGGCAGCAAGCCAAGCACTCCCTCAAGTTCCAGCCCAGTAAAATCAGACAATCTTAAACAGCTGTAAACAGTAAAGCAAGAACAGCTTTTAACATTAAATCAAAGAAATAAAAGCTTGCAATAAGCATACAGCAGCTCCTTGAAGTTTACCAAAGAAATGAGGCACAACTTATCTAGTCCATAACAACTTATTACAGCTTATTACTATTTTACTGATGAAGATATAATCGTGTCTTTTAAAGCTGCATGAGACTTAAAACGTGGGCAGGGCATCATTGCTTTGCAAAACTAAATTGATCGTCCTCTTAGGAGTTCACTCAGCAAATTCACAGGAGAACAAAACAGGCAGAGCAAACCTGCAGAATTAAAAAAAGAACAACTCACATTAGACTTTAGGATGATTTTGTCCATTAGGTTCATATCAGGAGCCTTTCCAGAGACTTCAACTGTCTTTTGGGGGTTTGTTTTACTCTTAAGCAAACAAGAATAAAAATTATATTACACCAATGAAAACTACAGAGCAGATGGAGTCAAAAAGCTTGTAGGGTCAGAGATAAGCAGAAGGGGACATGAAAAAGGAAGGTAAAGGAAATTCTGAAAGGGGTTTTCTAAATAGAAATTCTAAAAGATGTTTAACTCCTGGTGAGAGTATAAACTAAAAAAATAAAGACATTAAAAAAGAGCTTGGTTTTATTACTTAAAATAAAGCCAGAGTGCTTCAAGAGGAGAATGAAAGCATCATTTCTTTCAATATCAAAATTACTCAAAAGGCTTTTTCTAACAATAACAAGTAAATATTTAACATGTTGCATTAAAAATAAAACCTCAAAACATGAATTGTTGAGCTACAAAATATACCTTGAGCAAAATTTTGCCTAAACACACACAGTCCCTTCAAAACAGGGTTCACTGATCAGACTTTTTCTTCTACATAACAGATTTATCTGCAGTTTAATGCCTTCTGCCAGAACACTGCCAATTCAAACAATATCAAACTCAAGGGAAAAAAAATGAACTCACACAATCTTCAGCTGCTTTCTTTAATGTGTGGTATCATATGTTAGACTGCACAACAGTTGAAGGATTACACATGGGAAAAAAAAATCAGCGCAAGCCTTTAGGCTACCTTGGGGGTGCCAAAGGGCACTTGACTCTCCCCTGCGCTGCAGACCTGCATGTCAGATGCACTGGCTGGAGTCATACAAGGTTTGAGAGGAACAGATACTGTAGCTCAGCCAAATGCAGAAGCCATCTGTGTGAGCCTGATATTCAAAGCGCCTGACACAGGAAGTCTGCAAAATATGCAAACCTGACTCTGTGGAAGAAGCTCAGTGCCATGAGATCTGGGAAGAAGCGATGATGGATCTGAAGGAGAGCCCTGCAAGGCTGGGCTGTTGACAAGTGCAGTTGAACAGGTCTGGCAACATTAATTACAACCACTATGTAAAATAATGCATTTCTCAGATACACATCTTGACTTCTTGTTTATTTCCTGGTGCTTTCAAAGCACTGACAGAGCCTTGTACCATTACTGCAGGAGGCTGCTGCTGCTCTTGCACCATGCTGCAGTAACAGGGTGAAGTGAGGTGGTTAAAGCAGAGCTTCCAAAACACAAATGCTTAGTGACAGGCAACATGCTCAGGATGAACCTGCAAACAGTAACTACCTTCCCTGTCATTCTAAAACAAGTCAAGCATAATCTTCCAGAATTGTACAAGCCCACCAACTTTATTTGTTCTTTATGTTATTATTACATTTATTTGTTAAGATTGGGTGGTATTTAAAAGGCTGCTCCACAGTTGTTCCGAATAGCCTTCCTTGGCTTTATTTTGGCCATAAAAGGGACAGTTTGTTATTGAAAAGTTCATAATTTAACTAGTTTCCATTAAAAATACAACAGGAAAGGCTTATCCAAGCTGACTGACAACTTGTAGGAAAGTGGAACTGCTAACATCAGAGAGACACGGGAGTGTTAGGAGGAAAGTAAACAGTGATTTCACCTTAAAAATAAGGATCATCTAATTTAACCCGTGACTGCCATGGAGTGAAGTACTACAGAATATGCTTATGAAGATCATTCACCTTCAAGACAAATTATTTTAGTTGGAGTGCCATGGGAAACAACAGTCCTGAAGTGCCACAGTAAAAATAAAACCAGCAGCCACAGCTTTCCTCCTAATAGAGCAGATATTGACAAACTAATTGTTTTCTATTGATCTTCACAGGTTTGCACTACATCTATTGTGTATCTTCTACTGACCTGAGAACCAGGCCTATACCGATGCTAAGAATCATCATTTAAGTCACAATAGGCTGTGTTCAATCCTGCTCAGAGAAAACACACATCATCGTCTTAAGTCTTAAAGACTTGATGAAAATAAACCAGATTTCATACTACAAACTTCTTTGGCAAAATAATATTTAAGTGGCACATCTTCCCCTAATGGCAACTACAGAAAATGTGATATTTCAACTGTATTTATAATGTACAAGTGATGGTTTTCATTTATAGAAGCACAGAATTGTTTAGATTGGAAAAAGACCTTTAAGATCATTGTGTCCAACTGTAGATACCTCAGACCTTGGACTGGATCTTCCAGTGGCTGATAGCAGGTTTAGATGAGAACACATCAAAGCATTTGCAGACTCAACTTTCATGATGTAAATGCCTATTTACTTTCTGCCAGCCATCCCAATGTACACAACATCAGCTGACAGCAATCATCACATGCAGTCACTTCCAACACAGCACAGCCAAACAGCTCAGTGCTTTTCTTTAAGCCAAGCACCTCTGCTAGCAAAAGCCAATTCACAGTATTCTTACTTGATCCACTGCCTACTTGTCTTTTTACCCAGCTGAGACTCAGATGACACAGCTGATGCCTTCAGATTAATTATCATACAACATATCATTTATACTTCCATAAACTCAAGACATCTGGACTGCTACTCCTCACTCCCGTAACCTCAGGCTCCCCTGGGTCTCTGTCTGAGCTGCAGAACATGTATACCTCTGCCTGCTCTTACACTTCCCTTTACTGAAACGAGATAAAGAGAGACTATTGTTTTCCAGCAGTAGTGAACAGACTCCTGAAGAAACAGGGGACTTAACAAGGCTGCACCTAAGGTCACCAAACCAGCCTGGAGACAGCAGGGTAGCAGCCTTAGGAGGTTTTGTGTGCTACTGTGATGCTCAACTGCTCAAGCATGTGTGAGGAGCATAGGAGAAGATGTATGCCCCACAAAAAAGGTCTTTTTATCAAAAAAAGGTAAAATCTGAAATATTTAATTTTACCTTTTTTTTTCCACATCTAAAATGACATTAAATATGTTTTTATAGGATTAAATAATTTAACACCATCCCAATGCAACAACTGAAAAACTCCACAAAACCAGTAATTATCACAAATAATTCATCCAAGATTAGAAAAGGGGACATTTCCTACAAACCATTGTGCAGCTGGTTTTAGAATTTATGTATTAGATTGCGTGGACAATATATTTGGAAGACAAATTTCTCAATTAAATGCATACAGCTGTGACACAGAATAAGTAGGGATAAGGATACTCAGAATAAACAGTCTGCAATGGCCACAAAGACCTTACCTTGCTATCCTTCTATGTGTTTAGCCATTACAAGCAAAATACCAATGGTAACTTATGACTTGTATATTTATCTATTACAAGACTGAAATTCTTGTCTCCATCTGAAACATGATGATGAACAACTATCACCGTCTATCATCATCTCCCAGCCTGCAAAGCTTGGTACAAACCAACATATGTTGGTAATACTGCAAGGCAGTTTGTTTTAAATGGCATTGAACAATATCATTTGGACAATTGTGGCTTCTAGGAACTACCATAATCATTATGTCTCAATGCTGGTATTACTAGTGTGATACAAGATGCTACAAAATCTTACTGTTTCAAAGAAAAAACAAAACCAAAATCAAACAAAAAACCCCAACAGAACAAAACTTCTTAAATATTTGTAGCTAGCCCAGGGGAGATAAGAAGGGCTAAGATGAAGCTCCTACTCAGTCAGCCACCTGAGTTTCACAAGGGGTTTTGTGTTTATTTAAGGAAAAGGAAATACACAAAACAAGCAAGGTCTCTTTTACTCAAAGAATCAGTCAGGAACTGTAGCATCCCCTTTGTCCTGGACATCACTCAGGTGATGCTTCATAACTCACAGTATGAAAACAGGGAATAAATCCCCTCTCCCAGCTAACAGCACTTGTCTCATCTCTGCGCTTTTGCTCATCTCTCACCTCTCCAGGGTATCCTTTTCCAACCTACTGTCCACCTTGGGGCAGTTGTACATTGCTCTGAACTCCCTGAATATTTGGAGAGAGAATGAGCTTTAGGATTTTCACTTGTAAATAAGAGACGAAGATGTGCCTGGCATGCTCAGTAATCCCACAGGCAGGTTAGCTACAGCAAAGGTTTTGTATGACTACATAGCAGGAGAGAAAAACCCCACCAGGAGTTCCCATCAGGTAGCAGCAGGGAGGAAAGCAAATGGCACAGCCTGGGTATGACTGTCCAACTGCAAGCGCTGACCTTTCAATATTAAACAAAACCTCCTACATACGCTGGAGTTAGGTATGGTGTGTGGCTCAGGGAGGAAAACAAAGAAAAAGAAAATAGCTGTCCATTACAATAGGGAAGAGGGAAGCAATGGAAAACAGTACCACATAAATAGACATGGTCATAGTAACCAATTAGGGTATTGCTGTGAGCGACCATATGAATCTAAATGCAAAGGTTAAAGGTTTTTTTATACAGTCAGTGGTAGTTCTGGAGAAAGAGAAAAATATGACAGCAGTCTGATCAAAGTGTTTTCTATCTGTGGATGTACAGGAAGGCTGTATCATACTGATGCTATGCCAAAAGCATTTGCAAAAGAAGAGACAGATCACAGGCAAAGTCTACTCAGTCTGAAATGGCACAGTAGAGAGAACTAAGGGGAAAAATCAGGATGGTAGGACTCTCCAAGGAAAGATCAAGAAACACTGTAAGCAAGAGCTAAGGCAGAAAAGCACTGCAAAGTACTAGACACATGTTGAAATTGAAATGCTCAAGAAACATTTGTCAGTATAGTGAGTCTGTTTACTCATCCTCTTCCCAGGACAGAAAAAGCTACAGGCAACAGACAAATAAAGCAAGGACATCCTCTTCCTGTCCAGGTCATCTCCAGCATTCACATTCAGCACGGTATCCCCTCATAGCTACACAACACTTCCAGACTCATCTCCTCAATCCGAGCTCCAGATCTTGCTCAAAGTGGCACAGCTGCTTACATCACCTCTTTGTTCATGGTGCTCACACCTGCAGAAAACCCACCAGCAGACAGCAGAGATGGACCTTGCATCAACTTCCCCAAGCCAGTCAAACCTTGGATGGGAAGGGGCTGGCTGATGTCTCCGCTGCCTCTCCCAGCAGCTCAGAGCTTGGGGCAGACACCATGCTCCCCTGCAGAGCAGGTTCTCTGCAGTATTAAGAGGGTTTTGGGGGGGGTT
>JANHGB010048483.1:2559-44713 GCA_026283785.1 Coracopsis vasa
AAGGCTCTTTATTGGTAAAAGGGTTTTTTTTGAATGACAGCTATAACCTTCAATGTGCGATCTGTAAGCTATCATCTGATGAATTCTGGCCAAAGCGATGGAAGAGAAGCATTTGGAATGGGAAGGCAACCCAAGAGAAACAGAAAAAAAAGAATTTAAAAGGTTGCATAGCTTTCAGTGAGTCTAAGAAATGTAGGCCTAGTCTTGGAGCAACACATAGACCTACAACACCCATAGACATGGGTGGTCTAAAGCTGAACTCATGTTCAAGCATCTTAGGTAATTATGGGGTTTTTCTGTAACATTGATAGTACTTCCAAGTTGTGGGTAGTGGGTAAGTCTGGGGCATGCAGTCAATTGTCATGCCTAACTGATTAATACAGATCAGAAATGAGGTTATTTTTTAGTTTAGATATTTTCCCTTTGAATTTCATTTTCAAAGAAATGTGGTAAAGAAGACGTCTATATGGGAGCAATTTGTATCTGGAGAGCTTACCAGATAATGTTATAAAAGAGCCTGTATTCTGTGGTACGCTGATGGTTATTACTAGCCGTGGATACCAGGAGCTCTTTGTACATAATGCATCCCAGCACCATTTTACACTTGCATACGAAAATGTTATCAAAGTTATGCAATCTGGTAATGATAATACTCCAGCATTACAACAAATAAGTAGTGCTGATTTTTTTGCTCTGTGTTTTAGTATACTTAATGTATTTCATTGCTTACACTGTAGTAGCAGATCGAAACCATCTGCTGTCTTGCCACTAGTCCTTCAGTTGGACAGAAAATCTCAGTTCATTTTCTTTGAGGCCAGTGTCCTTTAAGGCATGTGTACCGGGACTATGATCCAGCTGCTGAATGTTGATACAAGTTCAGACCTATGCTCACAAGTTTTTAAAGTGGAAACAATGCTCTTTGCCAAGGATTGGAACAGAGATAAACTCATTTTGCTTTTCTCTCTTCCCTCCTGCCCCCATTCCCTTTTACAGCTCCGTCCCCCATCACAGTCATAAGGAAGGACAGGACATCCAGGAACAGCGTGTCTCTGTCTTGGCAAGAGCCCGAACATCCAAATGGGATCATCTTGGACTACGAGGTCAAATACTATGAGAAGGTGGGGAGAAAGATCAAAGGGCATGTTTTTGTGCTAGTAATCCTGTAATGAAATTATTGCATCTTGCTTACATTAAGGATTCAGGGGCACCCCAGTTCACTCACTGTCTGCCTTAATGACATTAGGTGTTGAAACTGTCAGTTTTTGCTAAGGAGAACATAATGAAAATGTGAAGTGGAATTGCTAAGCTGTGTTGTCTACCAAGTTCATCCCCAAACACATCAGAACAAAAATAGACATTAATGCAGACAAACCATAGTACCTTATTTTTATCTCTCCCTTGAGTACAGTTTGCTTACTCAGTTCTGTTATGCTGTCAGTGTTCATACATTTATTTGTCAGCATCCATATGCTGGTTCTTCCCTGTGGCACAATTATCTTTTACACAAAAATTACTTGGAAAAGAGATGGGTGATCCTTTGGGCTGGTTTGCACCATGAGAGTTCCTGCTTCCCATGAATAACTGAATTCTTCATCAATTGTATGTAAATAACTACAGACGAAAGACAATCTGCCATTAAATAAGTTCTGCATTTCAATGGCATTTTCTTGTATTTACAGCTGTTGATTTCTACATCCTTTATAGATCTATATATAGGAAAAAATGAATCCTCATAAAAAAATGGGGGCTTTTAGTAAATCTTACTGGTAGAATTAAAAAAAGCAGAAATTGTGAAGATTGTGGAGGGTGGTATTAGCCATTTGTAGATTGATCAGAGAGGCCTTTGGGTAGAACACAGTGCTACTGAAGTTGACAGACTTTGAAAAAATGTCACAAATAATGGTTTAATTTACTTAACATTTACTAATGCTCTTCATATCTAGAAATCAGGCTTATATTTCATACGTACCAGGGAAGACATGGTGCTAATATCCACTTAGAAATTGAGATTAAGATGACTCCATGGGTATTCAGTTAATCTTTCTCATGGAGCTTAGCAGTGGTGCAATGTGGTATTGATAGACCACACATGATCGTCAGCTGAAGAATAGGGTTGGAAGGCCATATTCTGACAAGATTTCTCCCAAATTATTATGCCATTTGATTTTGGGATGCTTGTTATGGTGAGCACTTGAAACTTCAAAGACCTTGGTTAAAATCTAAACATATCTACTGCTTAAAGAGGAAGAAGGAAACTTCCTAAACTTTTCAGTTCAGTCTCACCTTATAGAGCAATACCCTATGGATTTTCACTTTGGCTATTTTTTCACATCCTCAGCAGTGAAAGGATGTAGGAATTATTTGGGAGCACTTCCACATTTCTTAAGGAAAGATGTACTGCCTTTTAATAGGGCTTGGAAGAGCTATTTACCTCACTAGAGCCAACACCTGAATGACCCCAGAACTTCAGCCTGGTTTGCATAGGCCAGGTTGTTTCTCTGCATCATTAACTTCTGTTTCATTTAAAACCTACTTTGCTGCTGCTGGGGATATCTTTGTTTTCCAAGAGCTTCAGCAGCTCCTTCTGAGCTTAACCTCCAGTCTCCCCAGGTGTAAGTCCTTACTTGGGGGGCTCCATGCAAGTGCCATGAGTGCAGGATATATCACGTGCCTATGTTGAGCATTGTGGCATTGGAGCAAGTAAAACCTTGTGTTTTAGTTGCTCCAAAGGGAGAAGATTTTTTTCCCCTTGTGTGCTTTTTAGTTCATTTTAATTAAATTGAGAAGTTTTATTTTCGTATTTGGTGGGTTTTTTTGCTGTGTTTTGATCATTGTTCTGCACTGAAATTGGCTTCTTTCATTCCAGGAAATTGTCACCATTCAGTACTGTTGCATGCACAGTCTGATATATAATATATATATGATATATAGTATATATGTCATATTTAATAGAAGCATGCTTCTATTCCCACTGATAATATCTAGTCTTATGGAGCAACTGGTTGTCATAAGACAGATTCCTAAGATAACCAGTCTTATGAGGCTGATCTTGCACATGTGTTTCTTCCCTTTGAAGTCTATGATCAAGAGTTAGTATGCACCAGACAGCTTTCTTAAACCAGAGAGCCAACTGCTTGACAATAGGAGCCAGACCGTTCGGAGCAAAAAACCCAACCTTCTGACACCAGTGTTTTTAACGTGTGCTCTGCAGTACCTTGGGAGTTAGAAATCTGTTCCTCAGGGTTTATGAAAGGTAACTAAGAAAAGCAAATCTATTGTCAGGAGGCTTTAATCCAATGCCTATTTTAGCTCTGCAGATTGTAAAAGATGGAAAACTACTACTGTGTTAAACTTACCTGAGGCCAGAGCAGCCCATGCTTGGCTGTAACTCTTCATTACTCCTCCAAACACCTTTGGAAGATGCTGCTTTTTAGTCTGAGATCTCTAAGCAGCCCCGCTCACTTCTTCTTTTGAAAAGAGAGCTTTCTTTTTCAACTGGGTCCCATCCATTTGATTCTCTGCTTCAAAAATCATCTTGGTTGTGCTCATCGAAAACCCCACTGCTGTTAAGTGTCAGCTGCTAGGAAATGCAACTTCTACAGTTAGCAATCTGCGTATTTGTCCTGACATGTCCCATCTGATTGCTGGTAGACGATTTATGTTGAGCCATTATTTCCCTCCTGTTTTATTTTTGTACTTGCCATACCTTTTGTAATCCCTTAGAAATTAATAAATAGAGAATTAATAGCATAGTACAGCCCAATTCTGTCATATACCTTGTCCATGCAGTCTTCTTTTATTTCTTTTTAATTTTGCTAGGCTGGTCTTAAATTTCAAGGAATACGTGCTTTTTATGGGCAACTGCGTGTTACTGATATGCAGGATGTTAGAACAGACTTGGAATAAAAATAGAATTTCCTGTATCTAAATTATGATATTGTGTAGTTTTTCTAATGTGTTACTGGCATAAAGTAAGAGGAAAATATTTGATTTCTTCAACCTATTCTGTTGTTAGGGTTTTTGTTCAGCAATGATTGCACTTGTATAAGCAAGAGAGAATAGAGAGAGCTTTATATGGTGTTTCTAGAGAAATTAGGAGCTACAGTCTTGAGAAACTCTTTTAACTTTTTGGAATGAACGTATAGGGGTTTAATGCATAATATTATGAACTGAGAGTGGCAGCTTTTCCAGTTTCAGTGTTTGGGATAGAATTGTATTTTGTGTAAAAATCTATAGGGCTTGGTTATGAGGCCCCAGTTACTATTTATTCAAAGCATTTGAAAGAAATAAAATCCTCTTTCAGATGAATACTGTATGGAACTTCTAGGCATTTATTTTATGGCAGGGCATAACATTTTATGTTAAGTTAATGGTACCAGATGACACCCCAGTTCAGACCATAATGCTGTGCTGGATTTTAAGCATCTCAGCTGTCAAAGTCTACATGTAAAAAAAGCCATATATATATATATATATATATATATAAAATATTTTTTGTATAAGCCATATATATTATATATATTTTTTTTCTTGCACAAAGAGATACTTTATTTCCTCCTTGTCCTTCCTCACATAATTATGTTCTCTGGAAGGAGTATCTTGTCATGGAAAGATACAAAAAAAGCCATCTCCTAAATGCCACACCTAAACTCTTAATTGCTTCATTTAAGTAGGTGACTTACAATTATGCTAAAACCCACACACTTTATTTAGGTGAAATCTGCTACAAACAATGAGTGAAATTTAGTTGCATTCTCACATTACTAAAACAGGTTTGCCTTTGCCGTCATAGAAATCTGTGTGCTCAGTAGACTGGTTAAATCCAGCGAATAAATAACAATATCCAGTTTGTGTTCTTTCTGAGGCTGATAAAGTAAACTATAGCAAATGCACTTAGTTGCTTTAAAACCTCTTATTAATCTGGCTTTGAGGGTAGGTAGCTATCTATGCTCCCCAAGGTTTGTAGGAACTGGCATATCGATGAACAGTTCACGCTTGACAATAAGGTAAAGCGGTATCTAGACTGTGGGTTCCTCCCAAAGATGTGTAGTCTGGTTTTGGCCTCTCAAGTTTACATGCAGCTGATGGAGAAAATGTTCTTCCTCATATAATATAAACACTTAGTGTGCTTATCTGAAATCTGCATACTGTTCGCTCTCACTAGTGCTGCCACTATAGATTTTAAATGTACCCCAAATTTGTCTTTTGTAAAACATAGTTTAAAATGATAAAATGCTCTTTGCAAATGAGACACAGTAGTGGGATTTGCTTCCCAGTAAAGACTGTGTCTGGTAAACTATGCAGACATATTCAGGAAGAATACACTTTGTGTGTCCAAGTTCAAATTTATCATCAAACTGAGTGTTTGATTAAAGTGCTGCTTGGCAAAGACTGACTCCTTTTTGTATATTCCTTCTGCTTATGGCAGCTATAGTGTTGTATCTCTAAAGTTTTACTTCATCCCCAAGAATGATAAACTTGGGCTTTTATGTGGTGTTTCACTGATTTGATTACGGGTAAAATAAAAAATGACTTACAAACTATGTGTGTAAAAAGCTGACCATAAACTAAGATATCATGACATCCTCCATACCATTGTTTTAAACATTTATTTTCCAAGTTCCATTGTGGATTATTAACAGACAGGCCATGACTATTCTTTCCCTTGCACGTATGTATCTGCACAAGAAGGAAATGTTTGCATTTCATAAAAGCAGCCTGAAGTGAGATCAAAATGAATGTGCAGTCATAACATACACAAAAGGTTTTATGTTTTAAAGACAAGATTATTATGTCTTTGAAATTAAAATAGTTGCCTGTGTTCAACTAAATTATGAGATAAGGAAATCCTGCAAATTATAATACTGGGTCTTTGTTAGCTCAAAAATAAATTCACACAAACCTGTATGCTCCTTAGAACGTGTTTTCTCCCCTGAATTTATAACAGAAAGCTTTTCAGAGTATTGGGAACCTGTGAGGAGGTCCAATGCTGATGTCCTTTTTACTTTTAGTATGCAAAGAAAATGGGCCATGGCAAACACTTTTATAGTCATGCTTTGAAGACTAGGTGCAGCTCACCCTATCTGAGGTTTTGATTCTGGACAATGACTTTCAGTCACTTGCTTAGCTGCTTCTCCCCCCACCCCATTCCCTTCACTGTGATTGCTCATGTGCATAATGGCATCATGTTGGATATTATGTGAAGATTCTAAGATTTTCCCTACCTATGGTGTAAAGGTTTCTGTTTCTCTTTATATCAGACTGCCAAGAGTACTTAGGCTTCTGTAGCATCAAAGTGAACAGTTTCTGATATCCACTTACTAACTTAGAATAAACCTAAGTTTCTTACTCTAGGCAGCGCTGCACAGCAAACACACTAAAACAACTCCAGTCAGTTGAACTTTTCACATGGTGGTGAGACAGCTTTGACATTGAGTTATGTTGAGTATTTTCCAACCTCCATACTTGTGCATCGGCATTTTAGCATTGTCAAAGCTAAAATGTCAGTACCTTGCAAGCTAATGCAATGCCATAAAAGATAGTAGGAATTAGGTGAGATTGTCTGCATCCAACATGCATTACCTTAATGCAGTTTCTGCTT
This sequence comes from Coracopsis vasa, assembly GCA_026283785.1. Taxonomy (NCBI): domain Eukaryota; kingdom Metazoa; phylum Chordata; class Aves; order Psittaciformes; family Psittacidae; genus Coracopsis; species Coracopsis vasa. The sequence continues at coordinate 9,161 of JANHGB010048483.1, forward strand.
TCAACCAGGCAAAAGTCAATGGTATTAATGTATTTCAGAGTGTGCAAAGTAAAAGTGTAGCATATGAAATCCCCAGCACTTCCAGAATAAAAAAGGTCATGATGGGGAACCTAAATAACCGAGATTCTCACAGTTCCCCACATGTGTGGCTGCTGTCCAAGATTTTTCCGGAGGCAGTTCCAGCTGCCATTTTCAGGAAGCCAAAAATGCTCTTTTGGTACAGGATGGCTTTAGTAATATAAGCAATACCTCAGGCTCCAAATACATGCTTAAATTTTTAGACTACGTGCTTCCAGTGGGACTGAGACGTACTTTTATCAGGATTAGGTTTTTACACAGTGTGAACTTAGTAAATTACAAAATGGTCAATTTCTTATTTTACATAAAAGCCATTATGCCAGAAATACGTGACTGTTAAGTGTGTGTGAGTGTATCATCTGTACTGGACACATGCCTTGCTCTTCAACAAAAAGCAGTAAGGAGAAAACATGCTTCCTTTCTGGGTGCTAAAGCCAACACTCATTCAAGAGTAAGTTTTCAGTGGGGTTTTGCCCAAATGAAGATGGAGTCATCAATCTCAGTTTTTATAGCATAATAGAACACCAGTTATACTCTCCTGTTTGCAGACTCGAGGTGAGGAACCTGAGAGGAGTTTCTTTCCTGACGGTTATAGAGGTAAATGCTGTCTTGTAAAACGTGAGGCAGTAAAAACTGCATCCTGCAATAGGTCTGCAGGGCCCTAAAATGTCTAAGTTGGACTGTTCCAGCTTCCAGTTCAGTGCAGAAGGCAAATCTGGTTTATGACTTTTTTTAAGTAATATTTTAATCTTCATTTTCTTGTTGTATTACAGACTATGGACAAAATGATGCAAAGCCATTTAATGAAGTGTTATATACTCAGCATGTCTAGTGTTTGATTTACAGCTGAAGGCCAGAGGAGCACTAATGATTTAGGTTTCTTCTTAATCAAAAGATTTTTAGCAGATTGAAAATGAATGAGTGCACAAGCATTTGTCAGGCCATAAACATTCAAAATACATGACTGGCAATTCTGTCCCAGCCACCTCTTCTGTCTGTTTTTTAGGATATGGTTTTAATCTGATAATTTCTCTTCCCAAAAGCAGGAGCAAGAGACGAGCTATACTATTCTGAGAGCTAAAGGCACCAATGTTACCATCAGTGGCCTCAAACCTGATACCACCTACGTCTTCCAAATTCGAGCCCGAACTGCAGCTGGATATGGGACAAACAGCCGCAAGTTTGAATTTGAAACCAGTCCAGATTGTATGTATTTGTTCAAATGGTTTATACTGACATCCTGCCCAGTTGCTGACTGGGTTGAATAGCTGCTTTCGCTCCTTTTCTAGTTTAGTAAATGCAACTCATATCTATTTATGATTTGTCTTTCTGGGTAGCAATACTATATAACTTTATATTTTATCGTTAAACTTGAAACATGCTATAAAGTGTATACCATGACTATCACAGGTGGTATTTTCTTTCATGCCCTACTCAACCGCTGCCTCTTGCCAGAATTGATACCTTGCTAGACCACGGCTCCTGCCAAGGAAGGAAGTCTGATAGAAAAACAGATTCACAGCCTCACACTATTCCAGGTTTTTGGCCTGAACCCCATGGACTATAAACCCCTGCTCCTAGAGAATTAATATTATATTGGTCCATTACTCCTGTGGGTCAGTGTGTAATTCACCACGCTATTGCAGAGCATTGTTGATGTCTCCTATGTAGCCTTTGAGGTGAAACTAAATATGCACAGGTCGGGAAGGATAGTCATTCAGTTAAGTAGCTGGTCAGGCAGTTGGGCAGTTTGGATCTCCCTCTTCTTCCTGTCACAATACTTCTGGGTGGCCTTTGGGAAGATATTTAGTGGTCTGGTACTCCTTTTTTCTTTCCTCTGATGCTTAGATTTATTTAACTGATTTTAATGTTATCTAACTGATGTACTTATAGGTATTGTTTATGAATTCTGTTGTTATGCCAAAAAGACTCTTAATAGAGCTCCAGAAAGACTCTTAATGGGACTCAGTCTTGAATGTTACTTTCTTATCAGTTGGTACCATATAGTAAGTCAGACTTCTCTTTGCTAGAAGCTGAAAGTGGATTAATGCATCAAAAGGTCAACCTCTGCTTAGGTACCCAGTTACTGATGCAGACTGATGATGCATAATCAAAGACTTCGCTTTTTAGAAGGCTGGGCTTTCAGAGAAGATCTGCTGTTCAGAGTTGTAACACAGCTAAGGACTATAATTCTGATATGCTCTCATAAGGCTTATTCGGGTACTCATGCTAAGGCTTGAGAGCCCATGGTATAAAAAGTGCTCTGCTAAAGTGACAGATTTTTAACCAAGAAGAGTAGCATGAATCCAAATGGTGCATCATGCATTTTTGAGATATGTTATATATTTCATCCCCACTTATTCCTCCTCCATTTCAGCTCTTATTCTGAAAAGCAAGCAAGCTTATTGTTTAAAAAAGGAGATATAAATCTCTGCTGCGGTAACATGCAGCTTTGGCGTAGTGGATGAAACTGGAACTCAAAATAGGACAAACAAGTACAACAAGGAGAAAAAATCAGTTGCAGTGATAGAGCTTAATGGATTTTCTCTGCAAAGTAATATTAAAAGAAAAAAGTAACTGTCTGACAATGTGAAAGGTGACAGGAGGCAGTGGTGCACATCTCAATAACAAGAGTACAAGTTACACAGATAGACAACAAACCGCATGGCTTTGTTCCTATTGCCAAGTTATCATAACAAGAAGAGTGAAGTTGTAGGTCTGTAATAGGCAAAGGCTTCTTCCCAAGGGGAATTGTGTGAGTCCAAGCAGTCACGTACCCAAACTGTCTAATTTGTGGGGACAAGCAGTGCTAACTTTCGGCATTCTTTGGACAGCTAACTTGAAGAGTAGAGCTGAGGAGCCTAATTCTGTTGTGCTTGGTGAAGTTCAGGTGTCTGCTGAAGATTGTTCATAACACCTAAGATCTAAAGGTGTCCTGTCATTGTATAGCAGTCTAGCATATCAGAGCTCCATGCTTAGGGACCACAAGGAAGCATCCAAAGGCAGAAGATCGCCTTTCTTTTTCCTATAGACATTGATTAACCATGCATAGTTCTTCTCTCTGCCTCTGTGTGCCCTGCTTTTTGCAACCTTCACAGGGATATTGTCAGGCTTAACTGGAAAGCTTAATTCATTAAAGCACTTCCCATCATCCAGAAATGAGAATAAGGGTGACAATTATTGACTGGCTGGGATTTCTTGCCAAGGAAAGGTTCCTTACTAACCATGACAAAACATATATATGTCATGGTATGTATGTTTGTATTTAGAGAAATGTTTATATTTAAGTATCAGTTTAACAATCAGCAAGAGTAAAAATCTGCAGTAGTTGAAACAACTTTGGTACATCATCAAAGATGGCTGGGGTCTTTTGTTGTCTTTCCTTGCATTTATTTGTCTGATGAAAAATTACTTAGTAGATTAAATCTTTGGCAAGGGACCGAATGCTATGTAGTGATGACTTTGTTCCATATACAAGTGTCAATTGTGATGTAATCAGCATGAATGTTTTGCAGGGGTTATTTATATATTTTTTGTGTTAACTTTGCAGCATTCTCCATTTCCAGCGAGAACAGCCAGGTCGTAATGATTGCCATTTCAGCGGCAGTAGCCATTATCCTCCTCACGGTTGTGGTGTACGTCTTGATTGGGAGGTTAGTTTTTATCCTCTGGTTTACACATTTGCTCCTGCTTCGATTTCCCCGAGGGGCCTTGATGAGCATGGCAAATTGGGTGTCATTGGGCAGTAGCATGGCTTGTTTGTACCTTCTCCTTTGTCTGCTGCCCAGGAGCTCTGAATGCCGCTTCGTGCTCGGTAATGAGCCCGCTAACATTAGCAGCCCCAGTCATACAGCAGTTGTTAAAAAATGCTATAAACACATTCTTAGGCAATTGTAAAATTAAACTGTAGGGGTCAAAAATCAACAAATCCTCTCATTAGCCAATTTCCTCAAATTCCCTGAGAATATAACATGCCTCTATGAGGCACAGAGAATGTAAATATCATTAAACTTTCAAACAGGCATTTAATTGTGGAGGAAAAACATTTTATTCTGTTTCCACCTGCAGTTAACATAGAAAATTCTCTATTTTTTTCCCCTCTGCTGCTTGTAGATTCTGTGGATACAAGAAGTCTAAGCATGGCACTGATGAGAAAAGACTACATTTTGGGAATGGCCATTGTAAGTTACTGAAGCCTTTTAATGCTTCCAAATCTGTTGAATTCATCCCCTAGATAACTGGTCTTTTTCAAATTAAAAAGTCATACCTCACTTAAACCAAGGTGAAATTGGGAAGAGAATTATCGCTTCTCTTGTGGGTAGGGAGATTTTCCCCAAACAATTATTCTTTGTTTCAAATTCTTTCGTATGTGTTCAGAGTAGTAATGAGCAAAACATCACTGTCTGTGTTCAAGCAATGCGTGTGGTTAGTAAAGTGATATTGATTCCTGTGCATTACTGAGACGCGGAGTGTAACTTCAGCTTCCTCGTTATGAGCTGTATGAAGTCTAAGAGATGTCATTTTCTTTACAAAGCAAAATATAAAATCAATGAAACCTGTCTTGATGACTACTGAAGGGACTGTGAAAATTACTCATTTGACAACGTTGACCCAATAATAGCTTGGAATTATTCTAAGCGGTCTGGAAAGTGACTTGGAGTAGTTTCTTAAATTAAGAAAAACTACTGGACATAAGCAAGTATGTCACAAATTAATGGGAATTTTTAATCCAGCTCTCTTTTCAAACATGGGTTTTTTTCAAGTCCTGATTCCCCACTTTCAAGAATGAACATGTCTGTGCTTTCTCTGGGTCTCATCTAAGACTAACAAGAGAGCCTTTCTACTGACTTCCATTGTCTTTTGTATGTAGTTAAGGATGTGAAATTTCGCTCATCCTGAGGAATCTGGGTTACTTTTGAAATGTGTTCAAAAGCCAAACCTGAAGCCTATCTATTTCTGATGTTTCACTACCTGTTTTTATTAAGGCTAAATGGGACTTTATTCATGGCTATTCTGGGTCATTTGACTGTGCCCTCTGAAAGCAACAGCCTGGAGCAAGATCCTGTTCAGCCAGACACTCAGGGGAAGGAGTGTTGATTTTCTGAGCCTGGGCACCTGTACTGGCTACCAGGAAGAAGCAGCCTGCTGTGGCCCATGGATGGAGGGGAATGTCATCCTGCAGTATTTCAGCTCCTCTCTGATCCTGTATTCTCTCTGCAGTGTACATAACCCTGCAGCACTTTTCCACAGCAGAGGAGCAGTGGTTTGTGAGGACTAGAAGCTCCATCCATACCCTCTTTAAAAAAGAAAGAAAATAGTTTGGGAGCGTGAGAAGTTAAGGGGAGAGGAAGGTGATAGTTTAACCCTCCTAACTGGGAATGGGCAGCTATTCTTGGGGGGTTTATAATTGCATTTTGGTTATTTGTCATCTTTATGGGGCAAAGATAATGTCCTTCACAAACAGCAAGACTGGAAATTCCTTTTTTAATCAGCCACAGAATTCTTGATGTCTAATGAGCATGTTTTTACTAAGAAGCAATAGTTTGTCTTTGAAACTGTTTCAGCTCCACATAAATATCCTGCTGTACCATGTAAACCACGTTGAATCTATTGCTTAGCATGTTGTAAGTTTAATGTACATGGGTTTTCTTCACGCAACAGTGGCGCTGTACCGTCGGCAATAAAAGTGCTCTTGGTACCATAATTAGATGCCTCCCCACCAAATATAATTGAGTTAACATTTTAACGAGGGATTTACCTGCAGTAGTTGGAAATTAGAACTACTTCCTAATCCCTGTGACAATGGAGTAACTGTTCTCTGACTGTTCATATTATTATTATTTTAAGTTTGGAGCCCCTCCTTATCTCCTGAGAGCCATGAGCATGTATATCCACAACATGTGTGCTCCTTCCCCTGCGCTGTCAGGAGATACACAAGCTGTACCAGTGGGCTTTGCTTCGTGCAGCCCAACAACTGCTAACCAACCCCTATATGGTTACATGTGGCCCATAGAATTAATGCTTCATCATCCAACTTTAATGAGGTTATAAAATAAAAGCAGCCCGTAAAAAAAGTGTCGCAGACAAATAACAGGTCAAAATTTGCTCTCCTTTCTCCCACACAATGGAAAGTTGCAATCACTATTCTTAAACATGTCAGTGCTGTTAAATTCCTGCGGATTAAATTGCTTTTAATTTGGCTTTAGATATTTATGTACTGTTTTCTGAATAGTGCCATGCTGATTCACTGTGTTGTAAGAACAGAGCTGATCATGGACGAGGTATTTCTGTTAGAAACTCTTGGAAATGATTTACTGATTTTTGCAGATATTTGTGTTGGGATTTGTATGCATTGTGCATGTGTGGCTGTTGAAACTTTATTCTACCAAATCGCAGTCTTTCTCAAAGAATAAGAAAATTGCTCCCATGAACTCAAAAAAAAGGATAAAGTAACTTCCATGGCTGTCGTAAACTTTCAGCATCTTAAATACAGCAGCTGGTTTATTTCAGTCGGTTTATTCTGAATTACTTTAAAAAAGGCTCCAGCCATGACCTATTCCCTGCAGCCTTATTACAAATCCTATAATATTACTTCAAAGGAGCAAAAATGTTTCACCTCCTCCGATCCTCTCCTTTTGCCTTCTTTGGCTAGGCCCTTTTTATTTTTTTGCTACCTTTAGGGCAATTCATGCTGTTAAAATGAAAATGTAAATTATTATGTTTGCACAGAATGAGCTGTAAAGTAGTACAGCTTAACACATGTGCATGTGTTTATTATCTGTTTTTCATGACAGAACCCAGTTACTATACAGGCCGTCCTTAATTATTGGTGTGAAGGGATTATTCTCCTTGCAGTCACCATCACCTGATCTTGGGAACCTCTGGGGTCAGCATTAAAAGTCTGCAGCCAAAAACCCCACAGTGCAGAAGCTTTTAATTATTTTTACTGGGGGTACAGGGGAGCCTGTAACGTGCATTCAGCATGGACAGCATTTACAAGACTTTTGACCAACAGCAATATACAGCCAATTACTTTTTGGTTTACTTGCAAGTAATTCTCTAATCATCAGCCTCTTGAAGGAAACACAGTCGGCATTTAATGCTGCGCGCACGTAGTCCTTGTGTTAAGAGCATGGCTCTTGGTTTGCATCGTTATTGAGGCAATTAACTTGGGAACTCAGTTTTATCATTTCTCTGTCAATCCTAAAGCCAATAAATCTCCATCAAATTGATTTCATTTATTTATTGATTTATTTTACATACGCTGGGGGTTGTTTGACAAAACAATGGTGGGCTCTAGCTAATGGTCCAAAAGTATATTTTCCCTTCAGTGTAACCCAAACAAAAAAGGTTTAACTATTCTGGTTGTTAACAATTGCTGTAGTATAATAATGCCAAGCTGGAACGGATATTCCTGAGTGGGTTAAGGCAGTGTTTGTAGGAGGAGGTAATATCTTTTACAAGACCAACTGGTACTGTTAGACAAATCTAGAGTACATATCCAGGAATGCAGGTTTTGTGGCAGAAGCCGAAAACTTCAAGCTGGATGTAACGATTATTTCACTTTTTGTTAACAAAACACCTTTGTGTTCTAAAATGAATGCAGAGGCAGGCACACAAGGTACTGGGTACATGCACAAGCTGGGCTTTGATGTGGGGAGGAGGAAAGGAATGAGGCTATGCTTTGCCTTCAGCATCTTTGCTGGGGAGAAAGGTTGTGAATAAGAATACATTCCTCCCATCCCCAGTCCTGCTAGAGGAAGAGATGTGGAGAGCTTGAAACTGCCCTTAAAAATTGTTCAGTCATTTGAACTAGAACTTGCCCCAGGCAAAATGAGCAACCCTGGCCAGAAAACTGTAGAGGGGGATAATATAATAACATGGATGTTAGGGAAACTGAGCAGTTCAACCAGACTTTAGTAATAAGAACAACTGGCTGCCATCCTTGTATGTGCTAGCAGAGGGATTAAGGCAGAGATGCATTTGTTCATGTATAATTTTCTTTTCTTATGCACCTTGATGGAGGACTTAGAAGGAAAAAGTTTGAGTTGATATGCTCTCCTTAGCATATTCCTAAGAGCTTTTGAGGTTGACTGCAGCATCACACATTTTGTTTCTTGTCTCTGGTGTTACATTGATAGGGGCAACATATTGCAGCATCTAAATATAGCAAGTTGGAATAGGTGGGTAGTATTTTAATATTTGAAAAGCAGTTAAATATGGCAAGTGCAGCCATATTTAAGATTGGTTTTTAGACTTCTGTGCATTAGTGTCTCTGGCTTTATACAGTTTGATCAAAAGCAGTTTGATTTGGAAAAGCTGTATACCTCTTTCTTCTATTGATTTGATTTCTCTCGTCTCATGAGCTTTCTTTCAAAGGATTAATTAAGTCTAAGTAACATTTTCTCTCTGAATTTGTTTTCACACAGTAAAACTCCCAGGCCTGAGAACTTACGTCGATCCGCATACATATGAAGATCCCAATCAAGCTGTACATGAATTTGCCAAGGAACTAGATGCTTCTAATATCTCCATTGATAAAGTAGTTGGAGCAGGTAATGATCACCAGATTTAATGAAGAAAAGTGTTCTGTTGTATCTACTGTTTTACATTTTGGGGTTTATGCTTGTGACTAAAAAGAAAGCTAAAGTCTTCAATTAGTAGGTCATATTTGCAGCTGATTCCAGTGCATTTGAAAACTTAAGGGCATGCAGCTCTTCTTCATTGTTCCCAAAGACAGCAGATAGCGAGGCAGTTTTTCAGACACCCGTTAGCCCGCACTTGGGTGTAGCACTTTTGGGAGTGAAAAGAGTTCAGCCTCACTTCTTATGTTTCTGTTTAAACCTGTCAGCACAGAAAATGGTATCAACTGTGGAGATGTTTTCCTTTTCTTTAAAAAAAGAGAAAGGACTATTGACTGTTATGCCTTGAACGAAACCACAAACTCATTTCATACCAGTCACCACTCATCCATCAGGCTGCAATGACCTTTGGTCATTGGATTGATTTTGGTCACTGCTTTGGATTTGAATTATCGATTTAGGAGAAAAAGGGTTGTCTGTCTGATAACTGATTGTCTGAGCCATACAGACGCCATAGATTGTTTGGTTTACAGAAAACAAACTGTTGAAATGAGCAGATTTTGTAGCAGAGGAGCTGGGTTACAGAAAGTCCCATCACACTGAGTTGTCCATGTTGCAATGCGGCATGTAGTTCCTGATAGGATATGTGCTTGCTTCCTGAAGTGGCAGATTGTGTTACTGAGTCAGAAGATCATGAAGTGGTGGCTTTCCTGCTAAATGAAAGCATTTGTGAGAATCACTATTGATTTTTAATCCATTGAAAATTACTAATTCTTTTATTATTGGGTTTTTTTTGCTTCTCTCTAAACTTATTATTTGAATTAAAATCATGAGATGCAAGAGACAGAATCCTAGTGCACAGCAAAAGATTTCCAGTTGGAAACCAATGTAGAACCAAGCTACTGAACTCAGTGCATCTCCTGAATCACCCAGTAAAAAGAAACAGTATTCATCTTCTCTCACTGCAGCTACTCAAGTGCTTGTATGAAGTTAGGTTATCTTCTGCAAAAGTAGGTTTTTTGTTCCTTGCTGGTTTTAATTTTGTCCCACAAGAGTGCACTGTTCTCCATCATCTTCATTCAAGGCAGCAGAGCTCTGCTTACTTCATAGAGAGTTAGTATGGGGGTAGAGAAGGGGGTTACTGAAAAGCTAAATCCAAAAGCTGCATTTATCCTTATAAAACTTTCAGGAGCCTTCATTCACAAATGCAAGCTTTCCAATCTTGGGCTGTATGCAGTACATGAATCTAGAAAACAAATTCATAAGAATCAATGATATTTCATATTTTATGACTCATTGTTCTGACCTATCAGAAAATACAGGAGAATGAGAGGTAAGCCAAACCCTGTCAGATATGACTTCTGACAATGGAGAAAGAGTTTTCTGAGAAGCTTCAAAGAAGGGATATGTTCTATAAGAGTCAGGTGGTTTAAAAAGAAGTCCCTTTGTTTCACTCCAGTAAAAGTGATGGTTGTTCCTGCAGATCCTTTACATTGAAGCTTGGACTCAAAATATGATAAAGCCATTTGTTGGAGACCCTTTGTCAGATTCACGTAGTCTAAAGTACATATGGCATTACAGTTAGCATTTCCTATTAGCAGTTGCCAGAGTTGCCAGCAGGAAGAGCCATGCAGGAAAAAACAGACAAAAATCATGATATAGAGTGCTGGGAGCTTCCAAAATGTGTTCGTAGCATCACTTTACACTGCTGTCACATTCAGCACGCGGTAGTTCTTGCATTTGGAGTGAATGCCTCTGAGGCTGCTTTTGCGGGAACACTTCTTTGCTTCCCAAAAGCAGAAAGGCATTTCCTGTCTCTTACTTGAGTCAATGGCTTATTTGAGTGAATGACTTGGTCTTTTCCTGCCCTTCTCCTTTACAAATGCAAGTGTGAATAAAATTATAAAAAGACAGTGATTTGAGAAGAAGGGATTCATTTAACTGTGTTGAAGTGTGACGTAAGTAATGAGACCTTCAAGTCAGGCAAGTAATTCTGATACTCTGAGGTCCTTCTCCAGGCATTTTTTCACAGCTTCAGCCAGAAGTCTCTGAGAATAGAGGGCAGCTTACACGGCTTTGAAAACATACCCAGACACAATAAGGAAATATTCTCGTCCAAAAGAACCTCAAGAAAAACACAAGGGATTTTAGTGGGAGGTTAAGCATAAGAAAACTGAGGTCAGGAGCCACTTTTTCAGGTTTTTCTTTAAAGTAATTCTTTCTTTTAAAACAACTTACTTGTTTTTATGGCTCCAGTTCAGCAAACCACTTAAGAAGTTTAAACCCAATTGGATAGCAAGAAAATACTACAAAAAGCACTTTCGTGATTTGGGATGGATTTACATATGTGCTTTGCTGAACATGAAAGCCAGCTTTTGTTTTTCTTTCAAAGTTTAAACATACTTGCAACATAACAGCTTTTTAATCAAAGTACTTTTAAAATTGAGGGGCTACCTGTCCATGGACTTAATGATGAAGGTTTGGAGGGTCTCAGTGAAGGCTTGTAGAACATTGCTGACGTTCATGAGGTTAATGAAACAATAAGTTTAGATGCCTCTCCAACTCTGAGGGAGTTCTGTGCACAACAGTACAATCATGATTTAAAACACAGCAAAGCAAAGGGAGTAGCTAATTTCGCAGTCATCTTTTACTTGTCCCCTGGGTCTCAATGCACAGCAAATGCCGTTCACTGATGCACTAAGTAGCCTATTTAAAAGGAAATTACGATCTCCTGAAGAGCGATCTTTATTGCATGAACAGCCCTCCTAATAATTTCTATTTGCTTTCCAGATGTAAATAGACATATCAGTCTGCAGGGCAGGTTATACAGTGTTTATGTGTGTAGTATAATTAAAAATAAACACTTTATAAAGGCTCTACAGGAAAAGCCATCAAACTCATCTCTTTTTGGTTTTCTACCTTCCAACTTGGACACAAGTCTTTATTCCTCCTAAACAATATCTGATGAGATCCAGTCTGTTTCTTACTGGGACCATATAGTAATGATTTGCAGGAAAAAAAGATGTGGTGCAACTGGATGTCCTTATGGATGTTGACCAGGTAGGGTTATGTAGCATCCATGCTGCCCTGTGTATGAAAGAACCAAAGGTTAATGTGCACAGTGAGCTTTTTCCAGTGAAATTGTTTTCCATTTTATATTCACGGGCAAGAGTAAGCTCCATTGCTATGAAGGCTCCAACTTTTAGTCTCTTGCGGCATCAACTGGCCTTGAGGCATTTGTAGAATCCGATTAATCACCCAGTTTCTAAACTGTGCAGCCGTGGCTGAAGGGACCATGTTGAAGCACATTAGCCGTAATCTTTTCCTCCCCAAAAGTCAAACAAATATCAGATGTATGATTCCAGTTGTAAATGAAGGCTTGATTCCTGGACTGTTTGCTGAAATCATAGCTATAGTCTGCTTTGACCGTAACTGAACAATAGTTTTAAGAGGTTAGCTTTTTTTAAGCTTTTTTGACCATTAAAAGATAGAGAACAGGAAATACGAAGCTGGACAGTAAAAGATTTATTTCAAACACTTTTTCCCCTTGCTTCTGTTTTCAAGATGTGCTTTAGTCTTCCTCTTTGTAGTCCTCTGATAGTATTGAGCTGGGGTTAGCATTTGAACTGTAGCAGTGTTTGCACTTGGTAAAGTATACTTGTCATTTTGGTTTGCAGAGATTGAATATTTTTAATTAAGAAGTCTGAACAGGATTCAACACCCATTAGTTACTAGTAATAGGTTTTGCAATTCATTTTCTGAGCTGCTGCCTGTCTTGGCAGCCTGAAATACCACTAATGTTAGAAACAAAGGATGTAATGTATTTTAGTAGTATATATGTATATAAAGATACATACTCTGAGTTTAATTTTTTTGGGTTATTACATTAGTACCAGATTACCATGCCTAGAGAATGAAGCACCTCAGCAGTTGGTGATAAGATATGGTGACATTCACGTCTATGTTGACTTAAATCTAGCCTGTGTTAACAACAGAGAAAGGTCATTGACCTGTGACACATTTGATCATGTTTTTTGTTTAAATTGGCTGTCTAACAGAGAAACCTTATAAAGTAAAGCTGAAAAGTGACCTCAGGAGGTCATTAAGTCCATACCCTTTCCCACCTTCTTAGGTACTGTTCTTGACAGATGCTTATTTATAATCTACAAGATAACAGTTTGTAGACTCCATCAAAAATCTTTTGTACTGTCCAAGTGTCCTTACTGTTAGAATTATTTTCCTGATCTAGCTGAGCTTTATTGTCATTTGAAACTATTCTTGGATTTACCTTTTCTGTACAGAATAAGGAGTTGGCATCCATATAACCATAATTTTGATAAGCCAAAACTATTGTTATCTCTCTCATCTCATTCCTTGTTGTAAATAAATAACACCGATTCCTTGAGTTTTTGAATGTGGACATGCAGCTCTGACATTTAAGACTCAGGTCATTGTTCTTTCCCCCTTTATCATGCCCAAATTGTGCTGCTACAAATGAGGCGTGAATTCTACTGTAAAAGAGTAATTTCAGTTTGCAGATGAATGGGCTGAATGTGACATCTCAAACGTATCCCATGTGGTATCACATCTGAAGTCAGTGGTGAAGGGCTATCAACCCATCATACATTTCTGAGCATTAAATCTATGAAGAGCAAAATGATTTAAATTTGCCTATTAAAAATACTTTATTTCTGTGGATTTTGGTCATTTTTAGTTTTCACAGATGTTGCTTAATGTAAACAATCAGCTGCAGATATAAAGAAAGAATCATTGTGAGCAAATGAGTTCCAAGAGCCTTTGCTCTTTAGAGGCATAGTTATGCTATTGCATTTAGGATTATTGCACAGTAAGTGGGGAAAAGCTCATATGTAAGCAGTATAATCACTCTCTCCATGGTACTTCACTCACAAATAAAATCAAAACTCCCAGTTTGCATGAAAATGATGCCAGCTAGATTTAGATTTATAGGATTAGTTTGTTTCCAAGTCAGACTTTCTGTACAAGGCCACTTGACAAAATATGGCATATGAGGGACTATTTATATTTAGATCTTGTGTATTCTGACAAAAGAACTTGAATAGGCATGTGTTAGAAAATGAGTGTTAAAGCCCTTCAGCAATACCCTCTAGTTTCTTGACAGAAAGCCCACACGCACAAACACAACCAGCAAACAACCAACCTTTCTTTCCTGATCAGTATAGTGTTTTCCTTGTCTTTACATATAAATACTTTTGCAGGGACAATTCTCGCTATCATATTTCTTGTGTATTTTAGCCATTCTCTGTTTTTATTGTGTTTCTCATCATTTCAGTTATTTTGTTATTAAAATAAGGAGAAAAAAAGTTACCTACTGTAATTTTAACTGGGATGTTGTAGGTGCGGTTTATTATATTGTATGAAATCTCAGATGGGGGTTGGATAACTGGGAATCAAAAGTCAGTTGCGGCTCAAATGTTAAGGTGCTGAAACTTCCATTAAATGCTTTATGTAATCATTAGCTAAATACAGAAACCTTCAAGTGTTTTCTTCCAGCAATTTGTCTACATATGTAATATGAGCTTATTTGAATGCCAAGGTAATTTTCTCTATATACTCTTCTTGGATGTTACATAGGAAAGGATAAACCATGTTCTATAAAAGTAAACATGCAGTGATATTTGCCGTTTTCTGTTTAGGGATCTCACACAAGATGCAGTGGGCACAATATTCACAGTGGGCTGTCAGGTCCCATAGTCCCATAGTGACAGTATATATATGCATTGTTAGATCCATCTGAATAATGACAGAAAAGATAATCTGTATGGATTTCTTTTTTCTTTGCAGCTGTGTAGATGAATTATTTTGTTATGAATTACCTTGCTACTTTAACTAAGGAAAATATGTTTGGTAGAAATGAAGAGCAAGGATGCATGATTATTCTCATAGTTACTTCTGTGTTAATCAGCCCTCCTACCATTGTCTCAAAGTCCATCAACTGAAACAAAAATGGAATTTTCTGGTCGCATTTATGCATTCCTCTGCTCTGCAGTCATCTGGATATGCAGTGTAAATAGGTGAAATTGTCCAGTTTGACAGCTGGAGAGCCCAAGCATGGAAATGTTAAGTAGCTGTCCAAAGGTCTCCTTTGGAGCTCTGGTCTGTGGCCCACCAGTAAACATCACACCTCAGGGACTCTTGCTGAATGCTCTCTTCTTTCTTAAATCCCCATGAAATAACTATATTTAATCTTTTGTCATTTTTTCCACTTTTTTAGGGGAATTTGGAGAAGTTTGCAGTGGGCGCCTAAAGCTGCCGTCTAAAAAGGAAATTTCAGTGGCTATCAAAACCCTGAAAGTTGGTTACACAGAGAAACAAAGGAGGGACTTCCTTGGAGAAGCAAGCATCATGGGACAGTTCGACCACCCTAATATCATTCGCTTAGAGGGAGTCGTCACTAAAAGTAAGCTATCACCGGGGCATCTGTTTTGCATGGGAAGTGTCACTGGAGGTCCCTTCCAACCTAACTTGTTCTGGGATTTGCTGGTCTTTCAGGAGCAAAAGCAAATAAAAAGCTGACTCATCCATGTTTATTCTCTGCAAACCCTTCCAGAAACGTTTACGCTCTAACCCTGTCAATATGTACCAGATATCCTTTAAAAGAGATAACAGCAGCAACACATAGTTTGGCTTTTGCAATGTATATTGCATTTCCTCAAAAGCAGGAAAAGAATTACCCATGTGAAAGCACCAGCTAACCCTGCACTGATGGATCCAATGAAGAATGGTACTGGAGGCAATTGCCTGCAGTGCAGCTGCAGGATCTTCACTAGCTTGCTGCTCGCAGGCTGCTGAGAACTTAGAAACCATGCCCTGGGTTGATGAGGTGGGAAAAACTGGGGAATAAAAGTAGTCTGCTTAGAAAAATACAGAGAACATGTAGAAAAATAAGCGTTTTTGTAATGAACTGACAGGTTTAATAAACTCCAGAGCTACAAATTGCTACAAAGTGGCCAAGAGGCACTCGCTGATCATCTGTTACCAGTCACAGAGTCTGATGTCCTAAGGGTTCCTAATTGCACTGAAGCAGTATGTTCTGCTTTCAACCAAGTCATTAGACGTTATCATTAGCACAAATGAATGAACAGCCTACCTGGCTATGGCAACTGGTACCAGTAAATTAATGAGTAAGTCCAAACTTCTTCCTGCATGGTTTCCATGAAGGGAAAAAATACTCCATGTTACTCTATGTGATATGCAGTACACACGGACGTACTGACATCTATATTCAGTACACATCAGTGCGTACCAGTATGAGGCATTTTAAAGCTCCTGAACCTCCAGAATACCTCTCAGTAAAAATCTAAAGGGGAAATAAATACATAAGTAAGTAAAAAGTCTTTGGACCCTCAGATGCCAGTTGTAAAATTGGTTTTATTTCTTTGATAATATATATTATTTTTTACTGAGATATTTTCTAAATCTGGTTATTTCTGTTATGGTTGCAGGGTTTTTTTGTTAAAGCCTGGTTTTGTCTATTTTTTATGATAACAAATCACCTCCTCATTTTGAGACAAAAAGAGTAGTTGAAACCTCCATCCACCCGTGGCACCTTCCTGAAAAGTAACATATTTGAAGAACCCTCTCCAACTCTACTGTCATCTAGATAGCAGCAGGTTGTAACAGGCATTTCTGACACATCAATAGCCTCCTCTAAGCTGCCCATGCTCTTCTCCTCATGAGCAGGTGGTGGGATTCAGTGATGGTGATACTGCCTTGTTTAGGCAAATTCTGGCTCTCATGCTCTCATTGAGGCAGGATGTTTCCTAGCTCATCCTGGAGGACTCTGCTGGCAAAGCAGCTCCTTGCCATTTCGATGAACTGAGAACATTTACAGTTTAACTGGGTGGAAGCATACCAAATGCCTTGTTGTTAAGTGGGTGGTTTTATTGGATTTAAGAAACCTTTGTTTTAAATTGCATGATTCAAGGTTTCAGAAGAATAGGCAGGTATGAAAGTATTTGGTAGCTTACTGCAACAAATTATATTAAATTAAAAAAACCCAGAAACACAAGAATGTGTTTAAAAATAACTAATGAAAGGTATGTAGAAAAAACCCCTATGTGTTATGAAGAGATATAATTCTAATAATAATGCTCTAAATGTGATTCATGAAAGTCTAATTTGCTGATTTAAATAACAAAGAAATTATTCTTCAGCTCGGGTCTCACAGTCCCATTAGGAAAGGGCTTCCAGGTCTGCCTGTATAAATCCAAGTTATGTCCTCCTTTTTAATGACACACGCTTTGTACAGGCAGAATAAGATTTGCAGTCCCAAAATTACTTGAAACTGAAGCATCAGTCTGTACACAGCTGAGCTAAAATCTGGTTTTGTTACATTTTTGTTGCACTTGAGAAAATAATTTAATTGCTGTGCATGCAGAATTTGTGCATTGCTTTCAAATGTGTATTACTAATTCTGTCTGTATTCTGTATAACTGACTATTAGTAAATTTGCTACTCAGCTATATTCACAACAGACTGCTGTGTTTCAGGGAGTTGGGAGTGCCAGCTGCCTGTCACATTTAACTATGAGAGAGTAAGCTCTGAATATTCCCAGCTGAAGTCAATAAAAGCCTTAGGGATACAGCACCCTCTCCAGATAGCTTGAGTATAGGAGTTGAGAAAACTGCTCTGAAACCATTTGTTTCTGTTTCTTTAGGTAAAATTATATGGCAGAGATGCAAGTGAAGATAATAATGTATTTTCTTTAACATTCTGTAGGGTAATAGAAGAAGAAGGTTGTGGGGTTTTGTGGTTTTTAAACCAAAGCAATCTACTGTAATAACAAATTAGGAAGTGTTCGTATTTTTTAATGGTAGTTATTGAATCACACTGAAAAGCATTATTTTATGTATAATAAGTAGAGAGCCTGTGGAGTATTTGCTGGATCACTGTCAGTACAGGTAGTGCATGATAAACAGGCAGTATGACCTTTCCTTCGTTAACCAAATTCTATTTGACAGATGGCCCTTAGCAATGATCTAGCTTTTCATACTAAGCAGATCTTCTAAAGCAACTCCTTGTAGCTGCAATTGGCACAATCCCTGTAACAGGACCGTTTGGTGTAAGACATTCTCAAGCTGGGATGGCTCTGGTTTGCCAGGAGACAAGCCATCGATAGTATGAAGGAGGTGCACCAAAAAAGACTTCAGTCCTTTGCTCTAATGCAGGGTTGTTCCCCTCCTTCACGTTAGTTTCTGTTGTGTGTTTTCCTGTCACTACACTGGTCTCCTCAGCATGCTGTAGGCAGTAGTCTTAATAACCAGCGTGCATGTTCTGCTTAGTTTACTAATAATTTACAGCAATTTGTAGCCTGTTAGTATAATAAATTTCAGCAACGCTGTTGACACAAGTTGTTATCGTGTATAAAGGCTGTGCTTTGATAAATGAATGCAGAATGCTCTTTAAAAAGTGTGCGGTGTTGCTTTTGAGCATGTGCTTCTTATTACAGACACATTTCCAACTGAATGAGAGTGAAATGCTGCACTTGGAGCTTTCCGAGTATGAGTGAGCAAGGCAGGAAGATGTTCTCTTAATCATTTGGAAGATGTATCTTCTTACTCTAATTTTAGTCATCTGATGTGTCATAAAATTCTCTGAGTTTATACAGAAACCAGGCAACCATATCCTGGTTTCAAAGTGTGTGGATTTATCATAGAACATTTTGGATAGCTTCATCAGTGCATTGCCCTTTGATTGAAAGATCCAGCAGCATTTTCTGTGCATTACCAGAAATGCCTTTGGGTTAATATTAGGCACACAGTGTAAGGTATTTTTCCTTGCACTGCTTATTTCTTGCTAACAAGAATAAGCAAGCAACAGATTTTTTGTTTATTGTATTTTTCCTGTATCATATTCTATATCATTCTAGTTTACTGTTTTGGATAGTTTGTTCTTACTAGTTAATGGATGACAGAGTGGATTACCCATTAGTGTGACTCTCACAGTATGATACATCATTTGCACAGCAGAAAAGAAGGTATTTTAACCCATTAATCCACACAAACACAAAGGATTTTCTTCTTGTTATATTAATACTTCTAAGAATTTCTATTTGGTAAAAGTTGTGTTTCCTGAAAAACAAACAAAAAAGGAGTTGTTACCATTTACTTTGCTTTTTTAATGGCTTTCTTGCTTTGAATTATACTGAGTACCTCTTTCAAGCGTCATGCTGTTCAATTTTAAAAGCTAAAATGTCACCATGCCTGCTATACAATATGCAGGCCTTTGTCATGCTTTTATGGTCAGATGCCTTCCTGTACTGTATGTGAAATAATAATTCATCTTCTTAAATAACTTCATGCTTTTACCCACCTTTCTCTCCACCACAAAGAGAAAATAAACAAAGCTTTAGAACATATTATGGAATAATAAAATCCATGCGATGGTAAAATATTAGCAGGGCAATGACCTTTGTCTGGAAACTTCACTGTAATCACATTCATTTTTGCATTCATTTCTCTCCAACATGTCAGAGTTGCATATAAAATCTTGGTTATGTTACAAAATACCTTGGGGTAGAAAGAACGGTTTCAAAACCTGATCTGAATCTGCATGGACAAGGTTTGAAAGATACCAGAGGCTTTTCAAGGATGCAGGGCTGTTTCTTTAGAGCTTGCCACTGCCCCATGGATGCAGCATGTTCAGCCCCCAGCTATGTTGTGCTTAGCAGGAGAGGGGCAGGTTCATGTTGTCAGTGATTCCCGCAGAGGGAAGCAGGACTGCCTGCAAAGAGGGCTAACCTCCAGTACTGGAAGGTGGCTGTGTTACAGCTCTGCTTTTCTTTCCAGTGCCCTGTGTTACTCTGATTCTGCACTTTTCCCATTTCTTTCCCCACCCCAACATTTTCTATGGCTTATGCTAGGAAAATACTGAAGCTCAATAGTTTATATGCATTATAAATACCTTCCTGAGGGAGAACATTCTTTGTTATTGCCTCCATATACGCTATTTCATCTCTCCCTTACAGTAGTATCTGAGGAACATTTTGACTGTACCTACATGGTAGAGCACTGCTCCACAGTCCTTGTACTTCTATTGTACAGACCAGGACACCTCAAGAGAAACTGCAGCTCCTGCCACAGCAAGTGCCCAGTTTCCTTCCAGAGGGAACCTGGGGGCAATTGCATGGCAGAATACACCAGCTTAATTGCACCTATTCAACAGTTCTATGAAGGATTACATTCAACAGTGATGGATAAAACACTGTATACTGAAAATGCAAGTTGCTTCACTTTGTTTCCTGGCAATTGAGCTGCTAAAAGTCCAGTCAGTTTATACTGAAATAGTTGTATTTCTGTTGATGTCAGTGGAATCACAGTTATGTTGTGCACAGAGCTGGGTTTGCCCATGCATCTTTTGCTTTCTTTCTCACTGTAAGATTAGCCTTGGGATTTGGAAGATTTGGGCACATTTCTGTAATGCTTGGTTTTACAGATCATTATGTATTCATTTTGAGTGTGTGACCACTGTAATCTATTTGCAGGTAAACCAGTTATGATTGTTACTGAATATATGGAAAATGGTTCTTTGGACAGCTTCCTACGGGTAAGTGCAGTAGCAAACTATGTGGTGCAGAACTGGCCCTTGTTCTGGATCTGTTATGAATTTGTTGCCACTCTGCTCTGATTCATCATCAGCTCTTGTTGCTTGATATTTCATTAGTCCCATTTGGTTTTGTGTGCTCAGAAAGCCAGGTAGGGATCTGCCAGTCCATTTTGACCACTTGCAGTAAGTACTACATCAAAACAAAGAGAATTGTGGTTTTATTAGTATGTCACATCTGTGAAAAACCAAACCAAAGCATCATTCTGGCACTCAAAAACGATAGTTGTTTTTCTGAGGGCTGAAAAGCAGTTATGCTTACTGGTTGGCAATGAGTCTTACCGAGTGATTTCAAAAATGAACAGATTTGTGGATATTCTATCAGTAAACCAATAGTACTGAGCAAGGTACAAAGCCAAGTTGGAGAGAGCCTTGGGTGGCATGGTTTAGTGGGAGGTGTCCCTGCCCATGGCAGGGGGGTTGGAACTAGATGGTCTGAAGATCCTTTCCAACCCTAACTATCCTATGATCCTAAAGAGCTGTTTCCTTCTATATGAAAAGTTTAGGGAATAGCCCCATGCCTTAGGGTGTTCAAAATGTTTTGCTAGAAAACTTTATTGGCCTGTTTTCTTTCCCCGACCTCAGACATCCTAATGCTGTTGTTGATTTATCTTTGTTTTCTGTCAAAGTTGGTAGCGAGCCTACAAAACTGTGACTGCTCCCTGTGTCACCAAGATTTACTTGTTGCAAAACAAGAAGTGCAAGAGAAATGAAATCCCATCTGAGGGGAAACACTAGTTTAATTTGAATTTGTTAGGGCAAACTCGGCTGTGGCTGGGAGACTGCTTTGGTTCTGCCACGGTTGAATGACATTATCCCCCAAAATTCATAACATTGAACTAGACGTTTAACCCCAAAAGGGGATATATTGTCAACCTGAGTTTCAGTATGTACTATATATGTTATGATGTCCACTGGAGCATGTAAAATACATATAAATAATGTGTCAGTATATCTGAATGAAATATATCTGTACTGAAATATATGTATTTTGTTTAGGCTTAAAAAGCACTGAAGAAAGGGGAATAATTTCTAACTGTACTAAACAGTCGTTCAGTTTGTTCATTTGAGTGTGGTTGTTTTGGTTGTTGTTTCTTTTGTTACTACTGTTGTGTGGAAACATAGATAAAAACCCTTGTGACTCATATCACAGGCAACTCAGGCCACATAACCCTCTTTATAAATGCCCTTTGAAACTGGTTTTGCTTTTCCCATTGCCATTGTGAAAGGCTAATCTGAATGTCTAATTCCTTTCATGGTTAGAAACCTGCTGATTTCTAGCTAAATCTTCTCCGGTGTCTATATAAATTCTCTTGTTGGCTCTAGTTAAAGAAGGTTTCATAACAGGGAACTGCTAAGAGTCTTTTATAATAATTAATTTCTTCATGATAGGGAATTCTGAGAGGTTCTTTAAGCATCCTCTGTGCCATATATTTGTCTAATGTTTATAGTGCTAATATTGCCCCGAAGTATATTAATCAAAAATTAAATTAGTTCAATCTGTCTCGCAGACTGACTTGTGTGAGCTCACCCCACATGGCAGAGCCAGCTCCCATGTATTTAATAAAATCCTGGAAGAAACAGCAGGAAAAGCTGGAGAGCTGCCCATGATGATACATTTACAGCACTGGGAAATTCATTTGAGAGCTGCACTAGGACGTACTGTTGTCCTGTCATCTGTGTATCTGTGTATCAGTATCAAAGCTAGAAGTTAACAAACAACATCAGTAATAGCTGGAAGATTTAAAACATGTGGCTAGTAGACAATTAGAAATATATGCAGCAGTTGGTTTCTAGGCTAAGTCACAGTGTGTTTAAGTGACTTTTCCTGAAGTTGAGGAAAATTTTAAGGAATTAGTTTATATTTAATGGAATTTGAAAGCCCCTGAATCAGATCAGCTTTTGCTTTTGCTAAAAAAAAAAAACAGCTTATGTAATAGAAAACTTTCATTAGTCCATTGGGTAATGCTGGGATTTTCACTAACAAATCCTCTGGCCTTTCAGGGAAGTTGGACATCTGTTTCTCTAATGCCCTGATGCTCCAGTCTCAGGAGCACACACAACTTAGATTTATGTGCTGCTTTTACACAGGTCCCAACTAGGAAATTAAAATTCTGATGACAGCAAGAACAGGAAAAATGAATTTTAATCTGGACTGAAAATCTGTCCCCTTCCCTCAGCTGACTGGGAGATTGTCTTCTGCAGCTCAAAGCAGTTCCACGTGTGACAGTTAAATCACGACCCCCGACTCGTGAGCTCTTCACTTGAGGAGCTTCCAGGGTCTTTATCAAGAATTCTGTGCAAGGAGGAGGAACATGAGCAGTCTCTGAAATGACATTTCATATGTTTTCCAGAAACACGATGCCCAGTTCACGGTCATCCAGCTCGTAGGCATGCTTCGAGGGATCGCATCTGGCATGAAGTATTTGTCAGATATGGGTTATGTCCATCGAGATTTAGCTGCTCGTAACATCCTCATCAACAGTAACTTGGTATGCAAAGTCTCAGATTTTGGTCTCTCTCGTGTACTAGAAGATGACCCAGAAGCTGCTTACACCACAAGGGTGAGTTTCTGTGTTTGTTTATCCTTTTAAAGTTCCCATTGATTGTGACAAAGTTAGAAGTCTGAGGGAGTCCCTGAAGTTTATACTCTGTGTTGCGGGAGCCGTCCGGTTTTCCATGGCCAGAGATGTTCAATAAGCCATAATCGTCACAGCTATTTTGTAATTCATTTCTCAGAGAAGATAGCAGGCAAAAAATAAGGTTTATTTCGTTAGATTATTTTTCTTAAAGAATACAGAATTCTTGGTTCTGTTTCTTTCTGCTGGCGATGTAAAGAAGTGAGTACCACAATTACGGTCTGAGTTGGTTTAGCGCACAGTAATGTAAGGCTTCATGTGTGCTTGAAGCAGGTTTTGTTGCACTGCTGCTTTAGCTCCCAACCAGCAAAAGACAAATCCCACTCAGCAATATTTTTTAATTTCATTTTTTTTTACCCTTTTGTGTTTTCTATTATGATGGAGTGCGTGTCTGATAGGAGCATACTGATACCACTGTTCTGCAAGGGCGTTTCAGTTATACCTGCTCTGGTACCCCTAACTGAGGGAAAACTTGAGTAAACCAGGAAAAGAAATATTACTTTACAATGTCATAAACCTCCTGTACTTTCTCCTTATATCATATATACAAAGTGATATCCAGCTTTTGAAAAGGTTATGAGATCAAGGAGACTTATCTCTGTTTTGTCCTGAGGTAGAGAAGCTTTTATCAGGTAAGCAACTGCCTATAGTGTAGGCTGCTGCTTGTTTCTTTTCTGAATTTCGTCCTGTCTGAAAGCTACTTGGAAGCTAGGGTGTTGGCTTAGAGCCTTATGAACGCCACAGTGTCTTCTAATTACAGCTTTGCTGCACCTCTTGTTGTCACTTGAATAACACTTCTGGTTTACTGTAGAAACCTTGAAGGCATACATTCAGCTTTGTATGCATAGATGTTGCACTGGGATGTCTGGTTGTTCAGTTTAATCCTATTACAAATGGATTTTATTAACTTTAGAAAAAGTGGCATTAATATCCACTTTCTTAGTCAAATGTAATTTGCATTGATGCTAGTAACTGTCTCATCTTCACTGTAGAAACCAAACTGGAGTAGAATGCATCGGCAAAATCTTAATGTGGGTTTCCTAGGGCTTCCTTCATTCCTGATCACTGACAGAAGCAATCAGTTATTGTGGTAGTTTGCATACTGTCTTGCTCATGATTGAAATAAAATAACATGTGACAAATGAGTAAAGAAATCCTAGCTGTTTTCTTTTACATTATATACACACAAATATTTGTAGATACATATTTATCAATCATACCTTCATAACTTCCCAGGCATAAAGACTCTATTCTTTACTTGACCTTTCAGTGCTTTCTTTGACCACTGATAAGCTTTGTCATGTTGGTAGAAATATGCAATATATACCAGTTTAGAAAACTGTCTGCAGAGATCTCTCATGGTTAATATAAAGGGACATTAGTAGGAGAAAACAGTTTTCATTCTCAGTATAGGTGTAGCATTAGTAAGTAAATCATAACATAGTGCTAGAGATCCTCTAGAGAAAATTGCCTGTAGTTCAGCCAGAAGTGTATTGCTTTCTCAGATATACTTGCCTTCCCTCTTTTTAGAAGCTCCTGTGGAAGTAATGGGTGTACTGTCCTTAGGGTAAACAGGTTTAGATACAGTACTTATCTAGTCTTCTCCTCCAGGATGTACACTTGCAAGCTGAAGCAATTACTCTATGTCTTACCACCACTGTCCATAGGCATAGCTCCCCATCAAACTATATAGCACACAGCTTTATAAGGGAAGCATGCTTCCCTGAAAATGAAGTGTACATCAGTGACATACAACCACAGGTGGCTAGGACAAGCCAAAGTGCACAGGGTGTCAGTGTTTCCAGACAGCATTATATGTGAATTTCCTATGGCCAAGTGCAGTGTTGAAATTTTTCTTTCTTCCTCTGTTTCTGCCACCTGTTTTCTAAGCCTACCTGGCTATTTACATTTAGAGAGTGAAATCAGATGGAAATAAACTGTTTTGTAAAGTGAAATCATCTGTGTTCAGTAAACTCCATCTGGTGTTTATGGTGTAGATGCAAACTGCTGCAAGAAGATGCTCAGATAATTAAAACCTCCAAATACAACCTAAGACAAATCTAATTTTCTTCAGAAGTAGTTGCTGCAAAAACCTCTGCCACATCTGGACTCTTAGGTTATTTGCTATTCATCCTTTTGCTCAAGTTTCCTTTCACGTGTATCTTGTATACGTGTATGCACAGGTAGTGTGTGCCTGGGATATGTTTGATCCTCAGCTTAAAAAACTGGGGACCATGAGTGTTAAACAGAGCTCCACTCCACTGGCAGAAAGCTGGGCAGTTCATTCTCCTCCTGCTTAGTCCTATCACATCACATATAACAGGACCATTTCCTAGGCTGCTCCTAGCTCATTTTACAAGTACTAATTATATGACAAAAGCAAGACAGAAATAGTGCCGCTTCTTAAAAATAATGGCATCGTCCAAAAAAGTGTCATGCCTTTAACATTAAAGGATGTCAACTGCTCAGTAAGATCTTTGAAAAGACCAAAAACATAAAAAAATCCAAATTGTAACCACAATTCCAAACACTCAAACAGTGAAGTGCATGTTATGCTAATGGGTAGAGCCTGTTGCCAACCCTCCACCTCTTCCCACTCCCAGATATTCATTTAGTGTCAGTGGTACCAGTGAAATTTGTAGTTAGCTGCAAAGATGAGTGATTTGTCCATTTAGCTTCCTTATTTTCCACCTGTAAATGACAAAGCCTGAGAACAATTCCATCCCTTTAATTCATAATTGTAATTCGGGATTGTTCTACCCCCAAGAAGCCCAATCAACCCTTCAAGCTTTCGATACACACCACTGACTGGGTGAAATTTTATGTTGTGCTGTTCTCAAAAGCTTTGTCTGAAGCTTTGCATAAAGGATATGAACGTGTACCCTTTCATATATCAATAATGTGTGTATCCCTTTATATATCAACACATAACCTGTGTTATCCGTGCTATTGTGCAAGAGCTCTGAAGGACAATGCCGAGACCACAGTTGCATATGTGAAATAGGGGGAATCAGGAGTTGTAAGAAAACTTTGCTACCTGACAGGGTCATTTTTTACCTCCTGAATTACTGTCACTGACTCAATACCACAAAAGGCTTTTGGCAGCCTGTGGCCTGCCTGCTTACAGAAGCAGAAGCCAGCATGTGAATCAGGCTGACGGAGTGTTTGGAGGTTTTTTTTACTGAGCCTTTGTGCCGCAGGGGATGTGCTGTAATTATCTGCATTCTCGGTACCTATTCACTTTTAATTGAAAGGCCAAGATTGTATTAAAATTGTCATTGTCAAATTGATTCGGTTTATTCTTATTATTTTTAGATGGCTATATGACAAGTGGGTGGACTAATGACACGGTATTAAGTGGAAGTAAATTTAAGCCATCACACATGTAGAGGGACTGTAATTATGTCTCTCAAAGACATAATATTTGGGTAATCAGTAGACGAACTTTGACTATTTAAGCACGTAGTCAGATACATCAGTGGTGTTCATGGCATTTCAATGTAAAACACTGCCCAGTTATTATATTTGCATGGATAATTTCTCATTAAATCTACATCACTATAAAAAAAAACCCTGTGCTTTGATGGCAACTATTTCTGGTAGGTGCCCACATGTAACGGTGCCAGAGCAGGGAGGGCATGGCAAGGCACTACTCCACTGTGTCCACAGGGAAGGGCGCAAGAATCTTCTCTGTTAGACATGCATTATTGCAATTGGTGTTTGATAGGAATTTGTTGTAGTTTGTTCACTCCCTATATATGCAAAACCATGGTAACACAGTCTCAGTGTATTGAAGGGTATGTCAAAAAAGAGGAAACAAAACCCCACAAATTCTCTTGCCTGATAGAGAGGGAGAGAAACTGTATCCTGTTATCATTTACCACTCAAGGAGATCATTTAAAGGTAAAACTTTCATTAATAAGGGATGAACAAGTAGCATCAGGTCTTTTTCAGGTGCTTAAGAGGGTAAATCAGGCTCATCTCAATGACATGTAGCCATCTTGGTCTGTATCAGGAAGATATCTCCTGAACTAGCCTAAGCCCTTTGCTAATGAATTAATGTCAGGCATTTACCTTCAGGTTTTCCTGCAAAGTTCTTCTGATAATTCTGTTAGAATCCATTTTTCTTGTGTCTCCATTCCCTGGGTCTGTGGCTTAGGTGCCTGTGGCAATCACCCTGTAACAGATTGTAAATCAAACTATTGGAATGGGTTATGAAGGTCTGGAAATGGCTGCTTTGTGCTGGAGTACCAGACATGTTAGAAATCAATTGAGGACTTCATTGATATTAGGTGAATTATGCTGAGAGGCCAGATACTCTAGGAATCACAGCTCCATCTAGATCAGATAGAACTTTTGGCTACTGCTAGCTTACTAATTTCAAACCCCAGGAGTAGTTCCCTGACCTAGGCTGCCTGGGATTTTAAGCTGCAATAACAAACTCCTAGAATTTCTAATGCTAATGCTTTCTGCTCAAATTCAGGCAGCTTTTTTGGCTTCATGATGGGCATGCTCTTAAAGGAAGACAAAAATGTATAAAACCTGTATTTAAATAGTCAGTAAATATATTACAAATAGCTCATGTAGATTTCTCTTTATAAGCCTGTATCAAATAGATTTGGACAAACCTTTTTCCTAGGCATATATGTAATGATTTTTCATTTACTAAGTTTGTCTTACATGTTTGGTCCTGATAGTACTAATTTTGAAGGGTAGAACCCCAGTAATATCAGCCAATAATATTACAGTTTCAGATTTCCCAGTGGAGGATAAGTAACAAGAATAGGAGATAAAGAAGGTTAAATTGTATGAAAGCTTAATGGGCATACATATGTAATTTAAAACAACCAAACGGGCATGATTTCTTAGCACTGTCATCATAGCACTTTACCAAATAGGTATTGTTAAACACATTTTAAATATTGAGAGACTGGGGAAAGGAGATGAAAAAACAAGAGATAAGTAAAGAAACAAGTATGGGAACTTAAATTTCACACTCCAACTCTATGGTTTAGGAGAAAGTCTTTGATTTAATTAATGCAAAGGTAAATTATGTAAGATATCTTTGATCCTGGCAAAAAATACTGCAAAGAATATACTGATTTCAGGCAAAGGAGACAACTGAAGAGATGATATGTGTTCAAATGAGATGTGTATTTGTCATAGATTGTGGAGAGTAGTGGAAAGGGATCTTCTAATGCTGAATGAGCACGGGGTTTTAATTTCAAAATCGACTATTTGAATTAGCAAGCACTATAATTTTCAATGGTAATAGCAATAGAAAACCATGCCTTTAGTTTGATACAGCTCTTCAGGTTTCCTGCATATATTGATATTTGGACATCTGCTAGAATGCGAATGTTACATAGTCCTTTGGGGGGATTGGTTTTGTGTTAAAATGCTTGTTTGTCGAAAAAATATTTACTAGAACTTTTCCTTTTCTTTTCTGTCTTGCCCTTGAATTATTCAAAACCCAAGTCAACCAAGTCCCCTTTTAAATACAGAGACAAGATTGACATTTTAATGACAAATAAGGGCACAGAATGGCAAAATTCTAGTTTTATACTCTCTTAAGTGGCAGTTGACTTCTTTTTAGCTGTATTTTGATACTCTCATTTTATTCTCATTTCTGGTAATGCTACATGTATCTCTAGGCTTGTATAGAGTTACAGCTGAGACTTAGCAAAGCAAATTTATTTGCTTGTAATGGAATCTAGAGTTGATGTGCCTTCATTTTTCACTAAAACGAACAAAGCCAGAAGAACTTGGTTTCGTTGAGTTTGTAATCTTCCCTGCCCTGCAATAAGCACTGCCAAAATGTTAGGAGACTAATTAATGTCATTTTGTGTAAATGTGTTTCTGCAATTGTGTAAATGACTTTTTCCATGAGGCTATAAAGGTAAAGACCTTCTATCAGACGTGATATTTCCTGCCCTTGCCTAAAGTGCTCATGTTTTAGCCCCACGCAGATTTTTTCTGTGTGATATCTTGCAGTTATTTCTCTAGGGTTCAGCAAAAAGAGCTCCATTTTTGTATCTTAACATGTAACTAAAAGAGTGACCCTGAAGCCACCCATAGAAATTCAGATTTTTTAGAGAGTAATAGTCTAACACCTCCAAAATGCTATTTCTGCGTTTCACAGAACCATACATTATGCTGATGCAAGAAAAACAACATAACTACTGCCTGCCTTGAGGGCTTTCTTATATGGCCTGAGTCAGGCCTGACTGTGTTGCTTATATTTATGCTAATTTGTGCAATATTAGCCATGGAGTTGCAGATGCTTAGGCATCAGTGCATTTAGGTTTCTAATTAACACTAATGTCTGCATTTCTTTTGTTAACCAAGCTAGTTAAGCTAAAGATGGTGAGTGTATGGCTACCCTCAGCGCAGGTACACTTTATGGAACAGGAGGCAAAACATTAATATCTATACATTTTATTTCTTGTTGGTTATTCAGTGGAAATAAGAGCACTCCCTTCCTACACAGGTTATAGCGAGGATCCTGTGTTCAAATATATTCACTCCAGAATTACCTGAAGTAACAAAGTAGGCACCACTGTCTTTTAGACCTTTTTCTCATGCATGACTCAAATCAGAGTCTCAAAAACCTCTGTCAAAAGCAGGCACCATTGGAAATTGTCTCTTTCCTCTAATTCTCATCTTGCAGAAACTCAGCCTCAGGCTGCTTGTATGCATTTTACACATCTGATCTGTGGCACCAAGTGGTGGCCATAATCAGAGATGTTCCCCTAACATTATTAATTGTAATGGTAGCTTTAATTATTTTCAAGTTTACATCATTTAATGACGGCTTGTATTTCTTGTGACTAAAAAATGTTCAAGATCACTCCCCAGATGATATTTTGGACTCTCTCTGCGCAGATGAGCCCATCTGACAGCTTTGGAATTGGAAATTTGTGTGTATGGTCACAGCCATTACCTTTTTTTGTGCATTTGGAGGCTTGGTGTTAGCGAAACAAAGCTACGTTTTCGCCCCTTATTTTCCTTAAATGTCCTAGAAGAACATGGTGAAACCATGCAGATTCCACACCAAAAGGGAATTCACTAGAGATACCTTACAAATAGCCAAATCCAACCCTTTGTGCTGTGCAAAAGGATCTAGCTCTAAGCAGTGATCTCGTACTAGCTTTTTCATCCTTAATGCTGTATGACTGTCTTACTAGTTTCCAACCATTTTATATCTGAAAATCAACCATATTTAACTCAGCATTTATTATTATCTGTGCATATTAATGCTACTCATAAATATATATGTGTACATATATGTATATATGTGTACATATATGTATATATGTACATACATAATCTGTACTATGTATTTATAGATATATCTATGGCTTCAGTATATTTTGCACTGTAGTGTGTTTTACTCTATAGGGTACAAGATGCTTTCTTGGCAATAGCATTTTCCAGCTTATGCTGTGTCATATACCAATATAATGATAATTAGGAATTTCAGAGATAAAACAATCAATTGTGCAAAATTGTATTCACTGTATTGAAGTGAAATGGACTTTTGTTTTCTTTTCTTTTAGGGGGGCAAGATTCCTATCCGATGGACATCACCAGAAGCCATTGCATATCGGAAGTTCACATCAGCCAGTGATGCGTGGAGCTATGGAATTGTTCTCTGGGAGGTGATGTCTTATGGAGAGAGACCATACTGGGAGATGTCCAACCAGGATGTGAGTATATTGTTATCTGAGTTATGTTCTTCAAATACAGGATCAAGCTGTGAAAGGAAGCGAAGCATAATGAAACCAGGTGGCTCTGAGGTTTTGACGTTGACATTGAATAAGATGTAGAAATAAAAATCCCCAAATCTCCCTGGTCACGTAAAAGTTCTCATGAACTTAACAAAAAGCCAAGATCTTTGTAGCAGGGTATTTTGGACCTCTGAAGGAAACATAATAGAGAATTTCATCATGCTAGTGGTTTTCTGTAGGATGATTCCAACAATTCCACTGCAATGAGGTCATTACTTTTTACATTCCTTAGCTTATTGTTAGAAAACCCTCCTAAATTTCTGTTGATCCCTTTCGGTTCCACTTGTGTAATATTCCGTAGATGTTTTCTGTAAATGTCAAATACACAGAATAAATTGTTCTTGGCACTTGTGAAAACGAGAAGCAAAGCATCTCTACTAAGAGTTTAATGAAACCAAAATACTTCTGGAAGTAATCAAGGGATAAAATAGAGAAGTAGAGTGAACTGATTTGGAGACTTCCAATACAGGCTTCTTTGCAACATTAGTAAACTGTCCAAGCCTGCAATCAAAATGATTAATGGATCTCTCCCAGTATTTTTGCAAGAAGCATAACATTTCCCCAAATAAGATTTTTATTGTATCTATTTTGGGATCTTTCTTTGTTGCATTATTAATCCTAGATTTATTCCACAGGAGTTACTTATGAACTGAATTATCTGCAGCACAGTCACTAACACAAATAGATTTTCCAAGGGGTTGGTATATATTGTCACCAGTACTACATTAAAATAAGTCAGTAGTACAGTTGTCAGACGTTTTCTAAACTACTTTATGAGGAAAAAGAGAAGAAAACTTCCTTTCAAATGAGTACCTCTGGAACCCAAGTCTCTGCAGAAAAACGTGTATTTCTTTCAACTAGTCATGAATGTTCTTTTCCATTGTTTTTGGAGGTTAAGAAAATGTGTTATGTAAGCTGATATAAGCAGAATGCCTTTAATAATATTGTATTAAAATCAGAATCAGAAGGGTTAACCTATTAATGTGCCTTTGCATAGTGGCTGCTTAAACCATGGCCTGTTTTCCTATCGCTGTTCTGATTCAGAATAGTTTGCCCTGCTTTTGAATTAACCAATCCAGATAAAAAGGAAATAATTACAGAATATGGCTTTATCACTGTTATGAAGCCTTTTAATACAACCTTTTCACTAGGATATAACATCTATTGATCAGTCCTGCGGTATCTATTACACCATGAATGAAACCCCAAGGTATACAATGATGCAGTAGATACTGTAACATACAGAACAATGCAATATTGCATCATTGTGGTACAAAGCTTCATAACAATGTAAATTCTCTGCTAACTTTTTTGTCAATCTAGACAAATGATAGAAGGATTGGGCCTACCCTGTGTAGTAGTGTACAGTTATCCTTATGGTAAGTTTGAACAGTAATTCCTGGCCCTGTGAGATAGTCCACAAGACCTCTTATCTCTCAGTTCAGGATGTCCCATGAGAGGCTGAGTTGGTTTTCTGCCAAGTGCAGTGCCCATTGGTGAGTGTGGAAAGTGTGTATTGCTAAGGGTGATCAGATGAGAGATATTCAAGACCTTTTGAAGTCTGGCATAGTTAAACAAGCACCCCACTAACTGTAGCTTTTGTTTATGGATGTAGTTCAATCGAGTGTGAGTTTTGAAGATCCTATCAAGACTCTCACCTTCTTCAAAGTCACATACTGTATCTTTAACTCCCCTTTCTGTATGCCTAATTTACTGCCTGGTTTACTTTGCAGATAAACCAGAGGCATTGCATGACAAGACAATTAGTGAATAAACACATTTGTTTAAACACAGAATGTCCACGTTAATGTGGTTCGCAGAACTGATAAAACCAAGTTGATTTAAGTGCCTTTAAGTTTCCAAAAACTTTTATCCTTGTGCAGGTGATTAAGGCTGTTGAGGAAGGGTACCGCTTGCCACCTCCTATGGACTGCCCAGCTGCCTTGTATCAGCTGATGCTTGACTGCTGGCAGAAAGACAGAAACAACAGACCCAAGTTTGAGCAGATTGTCAGCATCCTGGATAAGCTGATCCGTAATCCCAGCAGTCTGAAGATAATCACCAATGCGGCGGCAAGGTGACATATTAGATCTTATATTGCACATAAATAAGTGTCTTTGATTTCTTCGTCTTCCGTAACTAGAATTTGTTCACCCTCTTTTTCAACTTCTAACTGTAGCTGTTTGTGATCTTGAAAGCTGGAGAAAGCTTCCAGGCTATCGCTTTTGGAGGATTTCATAGTATTTTATTGTTCTTTTTATTCTTGATTTGCTATTATTTATTCTAATTGTGAAAAGCTGTTATGCTAGGGCTATGAAACCCACTGTAAGACTGAGCAGAGGTTTGTGGGAAAAATGCAGATGGCAGATTTAGCCATCATAGAATGGTTTGGGTAGGAAGGGACCTTAAAGACCACCTAGTTTAAATCCCCCTGTCACGAGCAGGGACACCTTCCAGAGGTGGAGCAGCCACAACTTCTCTGGTAAACCTGTTCCATTGTCTCATCACCCTCACAGTAAGGAACTCCTTCCTTATGTTTAATCCAAGTCTCCCATCTTTCAGTTTAAGGTCGTTTGGCCTTGTCCTATCACTACATGGCCTTATACAAAGTCCTCCAGCTTTCTTGTAGGCACCCTTTAGGTACTGGAAGGCTGCTAGACTGTCTCACTGTTGCTCATCACTCCCCAGTGACAGACAGGAGGCTGTGGGGTCCAGGTGGTGGGCACACCAACATGGCTGTTGCAGTTGTTGGGAAGGCAATTGTTACAGTTCGGGGAATGTGTGACCCGTGATCTCTCCATCTCACAGTGTCAGTAGTCAGTGTCAGTCTCTGTAGACCAACTCAGTCTATCTTTAAACTGTAGTATGACCAAGAATTACATATGACAACGTGAGGGGTGCTGGGCAGTCCTATGCAGATTTATAAACCTCTGATCACCCCCATGTAACCATTGCTAAAACTGACTAATTTCAAACTTCAGATGTGTCTGAAAAGCTGCAGCCAGCTCTGTACCCTCTTTGTGTTCTGCAGAGAGTCATGGCTGGCAGGTTACATGTGCCTCTTCTGCAGTGAGAGCCAGTGCTCTCACTGGCCAGGAACGGAACACTGGAGGTCCAGCATTAGTTTCTGACAGACTGACAGAGAAAAATGAGGAGCCAGACTTAAAATGGGTTTGGATCTTGCCTTATGTGCAGAAATGTGTAACTGATACAAAAGGGTGGTGAGTCAGGGCAGCTCCTCGAGGAGACGCACAGTCGGATCCCTGCCAGTATCCTCGTACTGTCAGCAGCTGGAATGGGACAGGCATTGCTGCAGAGGTAAAGCACTCTGCGACTCAACCCGGAGGGCTCAAGGGATTACATTGGCTCAAACGTCTGCTCTTAGTTGTTATTTGAGGCTGTAGTACTCCCACAGCACCTCTCCTCATACCTGTAATAAGCAATTAATCTAAATTATAGAGGTCTCAGCTCTCTTCTACCCATGTCTGTGGTGCTACTGGAAGAATGCTAAAGCTTTATGCCCACCATGTGCTTGTAGGTGTTCAGAATATCCTTGGTCAGGAAAAATGTTTAAGCTGACGATGTCTGTTGCAGATGCAAAGCCTGTCTCTTCTTACAGATTTTAGGGCTGATGTTTGTTTAAAATAGTCACAGCACTGTTGTATCTTATTTAAAAACACATTGCTGGAGGTGCATAGGATATCCCTGTCCTGTGATACGTTACTGTTAACTGACTCCAACTGAAGGATCTCTATGCGCTTGATTGTACATCTGATTTCAGGCTGTAGCCCAGGCACGTTTTATACTAATACCTCATAGGAATACAGGGGGGAAGTAAAAGTCTTCAGTTCTGTATTTCCCTTTCAGTTTTCTACCCCCTCTGGCCACTCCATGGCATCTAATAATTTCTTGATACCCGAGGGATTGTTTTTATCCTTATTGATCATCTCTTTGCAGACCATTCTACTGCATGTGAACATTACACTGACAAAAGGGGTTTGTAACCTCAGCACAGCGAATGTTTCATACTACCTTTCCTGGTGTAATGTTTCATCTCAAATGCACATGAAAATTCCTTTTCTATTCCTTGTCAAGTACAGAGAATGGCTGATTTCTTTCTTACCTGTCAAAATTCACTTTTTAATCAGGTGGCCGCCTTAAGCTCTTGCTAAGAAGACTTGTGCTGGTTATGGGCACATGGGTGTTTTGTGTCCTTTAGGCTGCCTGGAGTTATCTAGCTCTGTAAAGGGCTGTAGGCACAGAACTCGATACACAAGAAATGGTCCAAGTCATGCAGTTTTCTAAAGCATAACCTCATGATATTTTTATTTGATTTATGTCTTGCTGTTCTTTCCTGTTTTCTGAGCGTAATGTTCATTTTCATAACAGAGTCCTTCGGTTGTTTGGATATCTTTAGGGTGGAAGTGAGTTCATAGTTCTTCCAGTTTTGATCACGTTCATTATTTTTCCTCTTGAGTTTATGATTTTTTAGTCCGCTGTGTATTAGTTCACATTTGTGAACATTTCATGCAGATACAAAGCAGATGGAAAGCTTTCTCAACTTGAGTAGGAGAGACAGAATCACTTCACCCACCTGCTAGCCAGTTGGTGAGGTTGTGGTCTGAAAGGGCTTATTAGTTGCTGTTTCATTTATGGGGGGGAAAAAAGGTAACCCAAGAGTCACGCAACTGGAAGCACTTTATATACCCTACAAATCTTAAACGGACTCCTAACATTTCATTTTCTTTGTTTCATTTTTTTTCCACTTATTTATATTTCTGGCTTTTTTTTCTTATCTCTATTTCTGATTCTGATCTTTTA